>ML422689.1:2611-42945 GCA_005239525.1 Nicotiana knightiana
TCTAGTATAATATACTGGACTTCCAGCATAATATACTTGAGTTCCAGTATAATCTACCGGTCCAGCATAATATGCTGGAAATTCATACATATGTGCTCCAATCTCCAGTATATTATGCTGGAACTTTTCGCGTGTTGGTGTTCTAGCATAATATGTTGGAAGTTCATACACAGGTGCACCGATCTCCAGTATATTATGCTGGAACTTTCCGTGTTGCAGCAAAATAATGGCTATTTTTCAATGACTTTGCCAATGTTGGCTATTTTTAAATGACCAGTCCGAAAACTGGCTAGCCCGTACTATTTTTACTTGGTTCATACATCAACGTAATGACTAATGATTTGTCCTGTTTGTAAAAATTTACTTGGATCTGGTTCATATTTCATACCGTAAAAAATGGGGGATTTACATCTATACTCGCTTTTTGGGTCACATTTTAACTTATACCCGCTTTGCAGAAAAAATTGCGAGCGTAGCCACTTTTCGCATAAACTTCAGGCATACGGGCCTGAAGTAGCAAAGACTTTCACAAAACTTCAGCATTTTAGGCTTTTTCAAAAACTTCAGCAGAAGTGCTGAAGTTATTTCGTTCATTTGTAAAAACTTCAGCACTAAATAAGCTGAAGTTTTGTCCTCGATTAATTAGTTTTGTCATAAAGATTTTTCAAAAACTTCAGCATTTTCTGCTTAAGTTAATTAGTTCATTTGTAAAAACTTCAGCACTCTATATGCTGAAATTTTGTCCTGGATTCATTAGTTTTGTCGTCATTAGCTTTTTGAAAAATTTCGGCAGAAGATGCTGAAGTTATTTAGTTTAGTTATAAAAACTTCAGCACCCAATATGCTGAAGTTTTGACCTGAATTCAAAGTTTCTCATAAAAAGCTTTTTGAAAAAATTCAGCAGAAGATGCTGAAGTTATTTAGTTTAGTTGTAAAAACTTCAGCACCCAATATGCTGAAGTTTTGTCCTGGATTAATTAGTTTTGTCGTAAAGCTTTTTCAAAAATTTCAGCAGAAGATGCTGGAGTTATTTAGTTCATTTGTAAAAACTTCAGCACTAAATAAGCTGAAGTTTTGCACAAGTACCAGGAAGACGACACCTAAAGTTATAAAAATTTAGGGTATATATTAAATAATTTTAAAACTATGGGTATATATTAAATGTGAGCGACCAAATAGGGCGCCCCGTGCAATTTCTACTAAAAAATGAGTGCATATCATGTTTGTTTCATCCAGAATATATGACTTAATTCGTGAATAAATGCTATATGTTTTTGTCAGAACTTATCATTTAATCATAGTAAATTTAGCATGGTTTGATACATGACAGGTTCCACATAAATATGTATTTTCTTTTGCCTGATTTGACGAGCTCCTATGTAATGGCGCTTTACTTGATCTGGCACAAATCTTCCACTTTGGCCCTACATTATTTGTGAGAAGTAAGAACGAAAGAAAAAAGAGTGAGTAATTTATAAAGAACGATTTTGTGTTTTCGTACGAATACATACTTTTTTTAAAAGAAAATTTAGAAACAAAAAAGAGTTTCCGTTGCCGGGACTTGAACCCGGGTCTCTCGGGTGAGAGCCGAGTATCCTAACCACCTAGACTACAACGGATTTGTGTGGTAACATCAGTAACACCGTATTAAGTCCTTATAAGAAAACTACAGATGCTCTCAAAACCCTCCATCCCTGCTTCGACAATACAATAGCTGTTTCTTTCTGCTCCTATCCATTGGGGAACTCGAAATATACTTCAAAGAATTAGCTTCACCTTTTTCATACTACAACAACAAGAAGAACGCAGCAAAGTGTTTGATCACCAGGTAGGATTTTCTAAGCTTACTTGTATGTTACCCATTTGCATTTTTTTTGTTTCAATTCGTTAAAATAGCTCCAATCAGTCAAAAGATTTGATCTTTAGTGAATTTCGGTTAGTGGGGTTTCATATATGTTGTAAAAATATTGTACTTGTTGAATGTACTAGTCATTGGAGCTTAAAAAAGCTTCATATATCCAAAATGAAAAATTGAGTACCTGAAGTAACAACAGCAGGTAGGAACCGCTCAGCAGGCATGGTTCTACTCAATTGAGCTTAAGAAGAACATAATAATTGAAGAAAAGTGAACCAAGGGTGTGGTCTAGTGGTTTAATGAAGTGGGTTGGGAACCATGAGGGTCTCGGGTTTAAATCCTAGCGAAGACAAAAATACTAGGGGATTTTCTTCTTATCTGGCTAAGCCTTTGTGGACAGAGTTACCTGGTACCTGTTGTTGGTTTGGTGGGAGGAAGTAGGTATCCCATTTAATTAGTCGAGGCGCACGCAAGTTGGACTAGACACCACGGTTATCAAAAAGAAAACATGAATAATCAGAATGTTCAGTTGTCAAACTCCCATTGTGTCATTGGACAACAAAACCTCACAACCGTATAAGTATCTTACTGCTACTTGTTTTAGTATGGACTTGTAAAAAAGGAAAGCCAATAATGAATTGATTTGCTAAATGGGCATACAAGAAGATTGTGTCATGGGTTCAAATCCCATTTTTTCAAATAGGAGAAAAAATTTGCGTGAGAGAATGAACCTATTTGGTGGCATCGCTGACTCTGGGGTACAAGATAGAACTTCTTAATGACTAGGAGTTGAGAGCTTGTTGCGCCTTGTTTTTCTTCGACCAGTTCCTGAGCATGTTGGTGGATTAGGCGGCAGTTGAAAGAGTTACTCGAGAGCTTTACGAACAAGCGGAAAAAGGATTATCTATTCTATTTTCTTAGTTTAGTAAAAGGCTTTTCCCTTACTACTAAAGTGGTATGGTATCCTCTCTATCTTTATAGGGTAGGGGTAAGGTCAGCGTACCCACTACCCTCCCCAGATCCCACTTATGAGATTAAACTGTTTTTTTTTTTGTTGTTGTTGTTGTAGTAAAGTGGTATGGTATGAAGCCAGTGTAGTGGTAAACCAAATTATAGTTCTACTTCCTCCCCAGTTCTCATATGATTGATGCTTTCTGGGATGGTCTAACTGCAGTTGGGAGAGTGCTCTCAGATATTTTAGTTAGTAGAATCTGCTGAATGAAACGTTGTATAAGCAACGTTTTAGGATTGCAGGTTACCTGTGTGTGAACTACGCATTTGACTGCTTTCCACAGTACCTATCTTCTTCCCTTTTCGTTTCCTCCCTACATGTGCTTCTGGCGGTATGGAGTTTCATGCTAATGCTTCACTAAACAATTCTGTTTGAAGTGTTGGGCTTTCTTCCTCAGCATGCAACATTGGAAGTTATTCTTTTTCTTTGTAGGATTTGATTCTTTGCATAGAATCTGCTTCGAACTTTTTAATTACATACATCACTTACTAATGGACTTCTAGGAAGATTTGTTCTAGTTGGCTCTTCTATTTATTCTTACGCAAATTATATTCAGTTTCATAGTTTGTCAGCAAATACCAAGGTGGGCTACAATGACAACATCGGGATTAGCTGCTAGTCCAATAAAATACTATCTTCATTTACCTGTACAATGTCCAAGATTGCCTGCGAAGAGAGTTTCAGCTTCTAACTTAGGGAGATCAAGGTATATGCTCTATTAAGAATGGTTTTGATAAGTTTACTAATTATAGGAGTTGACTCATATGTAGAATGTATCGTGATTAATTGCTTTCGTTTCTTTGTTCATATTGGAGAAGTCCCTGGACTGGTTCTACACAGACATATGCCCTAAGAAGAATACCCTTAGTCAAGTGTGCAATGGAAGCTTCTTTTGGTGATTCTGCAGATAATTCTGCTGGTAATTTTGATGGCTCTTCTCATAATTTAGCTTCTTCACAGTTTGCAGAAGTTATGCTTGAATTACATGGCTTTTGAGATGCATATAAACTGCTTTTCTGAGGTTGACTTGTGATGACTTTCTTCCGTTTTTTGTGGGGCATCATTCCCTTTTTTTTTGGCTCAAGAACTTTATTGCCATTCCTTTAGGTATCTTTCTGTTGAAAGATGTAATGAAAGCAAAATAAGTTGTCCATCGGATTACCATCAGTGATATATAATCAGGAGAAGAAGATGGAATCTTGATAAACAAGTCTTTCATATCTTATATTTATTTGCGTCTTTTTCTTTCTTTTGTTTATGATGGGTCCATTGAATTTTGATGACATTTTTTAGCAGGCTAAGATGCTGCGCTTATAGCCAGGGTTATCTCCTTAGATGCATTACATCAATAGACATAGTCAATTTTGGAAAAACTCAAGTTTGAAGATTTCTGTGCTAGATGGCTTTGTAGTTGGACTCAAAATTGACATCATTCCTCTAATTATAGAATGACACCTTCAGAAAGTGTAATGTATCTGCTTTACAAAGATGAGCTTTTCTCCTGGAGTTGGTTCTAACAGGAGTTCTTTGGACTGATGCAAATATCATATCAATGAATATCAGAAACAAATAGTTGCCTTTTAACTTTTTCTTTTGTGCATTTCAAGACATTTTATAATTATAGCTTCTTGCGAGTTCTGTAGTCTTTGTGACTTTTCATATGCACACAACAACAGAGAACCTGCTATTACTTTCTATGGTTCTTTTCTTTTCATACTGCATTTGCATCTGCTTCAGCTTCTTAATTGTCCTTCAGTTCAATAATCCTGGCTTCTATCACTTTTGCTTTTGTACTTGCTCTTGTTTATACATTTTTTTTCTCTGTGTATTGCTTATCAATCACAGCTATCTTTCCGAGAATCAATGTTGGGGATCCATACAAACGACTTGGTATTAGCAGGGAAGCTTCGGAGGACGAAATCCAAGCTGCTAGGAACTTCTTAATACAAAGATATGCTGGTCATAAACCAAGTGTGGATGCAATTGAAGCAGCCCATGATAAAATAATAATGCAGCAATTCTATGATAGGAAAAACCCAAAAATTGACTTTAAGAAGAAAATCAGGGACATAAAACAATCTCGTGTTATGCAGGCTGTCACTAGCAGGTTCAGAACACCAGCTACAAATTTCGTCGTGAAAACTTCTATCGCTTTCATAGTCCTTGGAGCTCTCACGGTTCTCTTTCCTACTGAGGAAGGTCCAACGCTTCAAGTTGCCATTTCCCTGATCACTGCCATATATTTCATTCATGATCGGTTAAAGAGCAAACTTAGAGCTTTTCTATATGGGTATGCTTTTTAATAGTCCTCTGACTTGACAAAGAAAACTGAATTTTAATACCTATGTTGCATAGTCTCTTAATTTGACCTTGATGTATTCATGTCAAATGTGTCGGAGAATGGTAATGGTTATTTTTAAGTTCTTCAAAATACACTACATAGCTGGAAAAAAATTGAACATACACGGGTCTTCCATCCTCTTCATACTTGAATCTAGTACTAGTATCAGAGATGATGTATAGCTTGATAAAGCACTTGCTCAAAATTAGTTGTAGTCACTAAAGTTAGTCATGGAATTAAGTTTTAAGTTATTGAATTCATAGACTTCTTACATATATTGCTTTACTATTTGATAGGCGAGGTGCTCTGTTTATTGCTAAATTGTTTCTGGATTTTATTATGGTGCAGAGCTGGTGCTTTTATTTTCTCTTGGCTTTTGGGGACATTCTTGATGGTGTCTGTGATTCCTCCTATACTTAAAGGGCCAACGAGTTTGGAGGTGACAACTTCATTAATTACGTACGTACTTCTGTGGGTTTCTTCTACTTACCTCATATAGGACCATGGCATCATCCCAATTTTGGTAGGGAAGTACATTAGTTTCTCAATACTAAAAGAGAGGAAGATTATTGAAACTCAGGCCAAGTGTCATGATTGTCTGTGACAGCTTTTATTGCTAAGTTCTTGTGAAGTTTTTTGATAAGAGGAAGTGTAGATTTATGGAATGAAACCTTCTTCTCTACTTAGAAATTGGTGATTCTTAAGACTAAATGCTGCTTATTCCGAGGCCGAAGAGTAGCTAGCCTTATTCTCAGCACTGCTGTTTTGGCTAAATGCACTGTTCGCATGACATTCCTTGTCATGTATCTCCCATATGTCAATGCTTGATGGGAAAAAACTTACCCGCTGCAGGCGTTTGAACGAGACCAAATAGAATGCATGTCATTCCTTTTTAAACTAAATTTTTATGACTTGACCATGATTAACTAATGGTTGAATTTGTGACTGTTGTTCCTCTTAAGGAAAAAACTGGTTTAGTGCAAACACCGAGTGTGAATTAGTATAGAATACCTATGACGTTCTTTGCATTTGCACGTGTGGGCTTGTCCTAAGACATATTGTACACCTAGTTTTCACCTTTGATATACACACAGCGATGTATACTCTGAATGTTGTGGTTGTAGAAGTTTTGCAATCTCCTTTTGCGTGAATGGGTATGCATAGGCACAATCTCAGCTGCAGAAGAAACAAAGAAAAGGAAATATGATTACAACTGTAGTGTGGTGGTCGTTTGTCATGGAATGTGTTTGAGTGGCTCATGAGTGACGACATTATTTCTGAAAATTTCATGGGCCATTATTGAATTAAAGCCGTTAACCTGAAACTGGGATTGATGTGATGTATGTGCTCACTTTTTCTTGATTAGAGTGGTGGAATGAACAACTTTTTAGGAGTCAAGCTCTTATTTCGTCGGTGGGCTCAATTAACGTGAAATATTGCACGGAGCGCCCCATTTGGTCGCTCCCATTTAACCTATACTCATATTTTTAAAATTATTTCACTTATACCCTAATTTTTACAACTTCAGGTGTTGCCTTCCTTATACCTGTGCGAAACTTCAGCTTATTTAGTGTTGAAGTTTTTACAAATGAACTAAATAACTTTAGCACTTTTACTGAAGTTTTTGAAACAACCTAGAATGCTGAAGTTTGTGTGAAAGTTTTTGCTACTTCAGGCTCGTATGCCTGAAGTTTATGTGAAAAGTGGGTACGCTTGCAATTTTTTTTGCAAAGCGGGTATAAGTTAAAATGTGACCCAAAAAACGAGTATAGATGTAAATTGCCCAATTTAGATTAGTTGGACCATATATTGGAAAATCTTTTCGCATGCTGTGTTTGATGTAACGAAAAATGTTTTCTTGGAAAATAAGTAGTAATTTTACTCATTTTTCGGTGTTTGATACGCAAATTAAGGAAAATAACTTCTTAAGAGTATGCATAAATAATTTAGATACAATAAATATGACGCCATAAACTTCGAACAAATAACCTACCTAACTCATAATTTTGATAAACTTTTTAACCGCTAAACTTTCGAATTCGTAAACTCTATAATTTTTAAACCCGCAAACTTCCAAACACATAAACCTCTGAACTCATAACCTTGGAACTCGCAAAATTTTGAACCTGAAAAATGAAAAATCCAGCATTGAAAATATTCAAAAAGAAATTATTGCCGCCGACCGGGAGGGGGTGTAGAAAAACGAAAAAACAGAAAATCGAAAAACACAAAAAAATGTAAATTTTTTTTTTTGGCAGGGGGTGGGCGGTGACGGAAAAGAAATAAAAAACTGAAATCTGAAAAAAAGAAAAAAATAAACTTTTTGGAGGGGGGTAGGCGAGATAAGGGGGAGGGGTTGGGGTTAGATGTAAGAGCAGGTAGAGTTTTCGGAAAATGTTTTCCTAACTTTTTCTAGGAGATTTATTTTCCTCCAATTTCAAAAAAATATGATATTTAGAAAAATATTTTCCACACTATTTTATGCAGCTAAACAATTAAAAATGGAAAAACATTTTTCGTTGTACCCGAAATGTTCACCAGTAAGTTTTCTCCATATACCTGTCACCTATTATTTTTTTCTTGAGATGTCACAAGGAAAACAGGGGAATATATTCTTACGCCTGTTTAAGTTTAATTGCCAAATAGGTTCAGTATGTTTTTGGGGTGGGAAAAGGAAAACGTTCGCATCCCTCAATTGTCCAAATAAAACCAATAGGTAGGACCTGCCAATCTCATCACATCAACCTTTCCTTGTAAGGTTGTTAATCTCCCTCTTCCAATGAAACAAAGATTGAGGACTTACAATCCACCATCCATTGTTTTTCTGAAAAGCAGAAGCCCAAATTTGACTGCATTAGAAATTCTATTCTCAGATCCACTAATGCTTGATACCACATTTTACGCTACATCTACCGAAAGATTAAAGGACACACAATTATACAACTAATAGGTGTTACTTAGGTGCAACGTTCCAAACAATGTTTACACTAGAGGTGTCTAACGGGTGGGCCAGACCGGGCTGGGTAGGTATTTTTTTGAATCGAACGGGTAGGGTACCGGGCCGGTTCTGGTTTATTCTTAACGGGTTTAACGTGTTCGGGTTAATCCGGGTAAAAACTAAATCGTATGGGTTAGAGGTTTAACGGGCCGGGCCGGTTTACAGTATATATTTTTTTAAATTTTTGTACAACTATTACCGTTGTTCCGGTCCGGTTAACCCGGTAAAGTACTGTTCACTTTGACCGGTCCGATTAACCGGTACCAAAAACTAAACGGACCAACCCCCTCTACCCCTCCTACTCAGCCCCATCCGACCCCCTACATACCGGGCCGGTCCGATTTCGGGTCAAACCGGCCCATTAGACACCTTTAGTTTACACCTCTAATAATTTAACTTTAGCAGTTACAAATTAGAGTGTGAATACATGACTTAACATTTAATATGTCTTACATTCATTTATTTGATGCAAATAAAAGTTTCTTTTTTGTGAGGCATCCATCTTCTTATTTCCAATCAAATTTGAACACGTGTCATCTCCGCAATCTAACGGTTCACATTTGTTTGATTAAAAATTATTCTTAACCACAAATCTCCATCTCTTTAACCACTTCCGAGAGGAAGCTCTGGTTGGACACACTTCTCCTCCTGTCAGTGCAATTTCTAGTTTTGCCGAAGCCTAGTCAGCAAGTTATCAAGTCAGCTGGCACTTGTTAATTGGCCAATGTATTATGGCCTCAAATTACATATCTCCCTGGAACTATATAAATGTACTGAGCATAGGGCTCTACGATCTATTATTCAAACAACCAAAAAGATAACAAACTCGTAGCTGAGGAGAGAGATAAGGAAAGAAAAAAAATGGCATCAGCATCTCTCCTCAAGACATCACCAGCCATTGGCAAAACTGACTTCATAAAAGGTCAGGCCCTCCGCCAGCCATCAGTCTCTGTCCGGTGCCACCCTGCTCCTCCCTCCGGACTCACTGTCCGCGCCAGCTCTTACGCTGATGAGCTCGTCAAAACTGCGGTACGTCCTAAAACCGGACTAGTGTATCTACTACTCATTCATGAATTTACTTTATTTACACTATCGGTGCAGGTAAATAAATTAATCTGCTCATTTACTTAAGTTGCTTCACTTGAGTCTTGCTTACCATGTACTAGCAAATACTCCCACGTCACAATTTATGTGGCACCATTTCTTTTGGAACAGACTAAAAAGGAAAGAGTGCCACATAAATTAGGACGGATGAAGTAACTTAGCTCCTAGCCATTAGTTGCATTCCCTTTAGAAAAATTGTATCATGTGAATGATCAAGCTGACAAAAGAAAACAAGAAGTTTGTTTTTGCTCTTTAGAAGGTTGTACTGTGATATAGTTATGCACAGGGAAAGATCATGTGAATATATCATAAGTGCTACTCAAGATTAATAAAAAATTTCCAAATCGTATTAGTGGTTAAACCCCTGTATGAAATATCCTCAAGGTGAATGAAGCATACAGCTGATATTAACTAATGTTTGATGTAGAAAACCGTGGCATCTCCTGGCCGTGGAATTTTGGCCATGGATGAGTCAAATGCTACCTGTGGAAAGCGTTTAGCTTCAATCGGACTGGAGAACACTGAAGCGAATCGCCAGGCATACAGGACCCTTCTTGTTTCAGCTCCAGGACTTGGTCAGTACATTTCAGGTGCCATCCTATTTGAGGAGACACTTTACCAGTCCACCGTTGATGGAAAGAAAATCGTTGATGTACTTCATGAACAGAACATTGTTCCCGGTATTAAGGTTGACAAGGTAAAGATCTTTCTATGTGAACTAGTCTTAAATTCTTGATTTAGTTAGGTGATGAAGAAGTTTAAGAATATTTTGATTGCCATGTTTTAACAAGTTTTAGTTATGGTTTAACGAAAACTACAGGGACTAGTTCCCTTGGCTGGTTCAAACGATGAATCCTGGTGCCAAGGTCTTGATGGCCTTGCCTCGCGCTCTGCTGCTTACTACCAACAAGGCGCTCGTTTTGCTAAATGGTAGAATACTGTTCTATCTCTTATATAAATTGAATGGGATTGAACTTTATATCCATCGACAGTGTAAATAAATAAAACAACTTCACACTATGTGTACAAACTCAATGAAGAAACAAATGTTTACTCGAAGCCCTTCTTATTATCTTCTTTGTGAATCTTACAGGCGTACTGTGGTGAGCATTCCGAATGGTCCTTCTGCACTTGCAGTGAAAGAAGCAGCCTGGGGTCTCGCTCGCTATGCTGCAATTTCTCAGGTGAGTTAGCATATAGGAAATGGAGACACAATAAAGGTGATGTAATTCTCTATTAACATGATTAACAAAGAAATTTTTCTTGTTAATTCTTGCAGGACAACGGGTTGGTACCAATTGTTGAGCCAGAAATTTTGCTTGATGGTGAACACAATATCGATAGGACATTCGAGGTTGCCCAAAAGGTGTGGGCTGAAGTTTTCTTCTACCTTGCCGAAAACAATGTCATGTTTGAAGGTATCCTCTTGAAGCCTAGCATGGTTACCCCTGGAGCCGAGTGCAAGGAGAGAGCTACTCCTGATCAAGTTGCTGATTATACCCTCAAGCTTCTCCAACGAAGAATCCCCCCTGCTGTCCCTGGAATCATGGCAAGTAGCAAACATTCGTATTATATAAAGAGTTTACTTTTATACACAGACAGTCCCAAAAGAAGCTGACAATTAATTATTCATACATGGTTCGGTATGTACAGTTTTTGTCAGGTGGACAATCTGAAGTGGAGGCTACTCTTAACTTGAATGCCATGAACCAATCTCCCAATCCATGGCATGTGTCGTTCTCATACGCCAGAGCCCTTCAGAACACATGCCTCAAGACATGGGGCGGAAGACCAGAAAACGTGCAGGCAGCTCAGGAAGCTTTGCTTATTAGAGCCAACGCCAACTCTCTTGCCCAGCTTGGCAAATACACTGGCGAAGGTGAATCTGAGGAGGCCAAGAAGGGAATGTTCGTGAAGGGATACGTTTACTAAGTCATTTTCGACGAAAGCCTTCACATGTTTCATGATGAAATTTGTGATGTGACCAAGATGAAGTGCATAAAAGCTTATAGCTCCTCAAGAATACTGTCTTGTTCATATAACATGTACCTTTAGCAATTAATGACATTCATGCTACTGAGTTCAGTTCTATGAGATATTCTTCAAATTCTTCTCCAGATTAAGATGCACTGTGCCAAATGCCATACAATCAGTCTGGAGCTCTATGACCAAATTTTACACAAAGCACCTTGTCTGTTTTCATAACTCTTCTTAAGCTTTAGGATCATTAATAACTTTCTACATAGTTTCTAGAGCTCAGTCTTAACAGCAACACCAAATCCGAAAATACAAATCATCCTAGAATGGGGAAGAAATACTAAAACTAAAGCTTATAACTATCCGTATAACATTTCGCATTGAGAACATGCATCATTTTTTCATACTCAAGTTGCGAAAAGTATCTCCGTTTACCTATCTGTGCAACTAGGATTCATCTGTAGCAGCTCGCACAACTCTTCCTGTTTAGACAAAAATACTATGGCATTATCCCTTTTTCCCAAAAGTTTCTGTTGGATTATATTTTAGCGCCTCTTAATACAAATGATCTAAAATTGTATTCATTGTAAATCTAAGCAAATTTAGTGTGTCAAACTGCAACTTCCCGCATGAAATATGCAAACTAATGAACAACATAACTCCCATGCAAGTAAGTCAAGGGATTATTCAATGAGACATTAAGTTTTTTGGCTTCCTAAATATATCTCAAATTTCACAGAACACCGTTCATATATGTTTGTCTAAAGAGCGGAGAAATCTTCTCTTTCACGTTTACATCCTATACAGCTCTAGTATTTTTTTTCTTTCAGAAAACAGCTCTAGTATTTACATAGTCCATAAAGTTGTTTATAAAATATCTGACAAATCTTGATAGCGCCATAGTTTATCACATGGTTAGCAAAATCTATATAGCCTGCTTCTGTTAATCAAAAGACAGTACCCGGAGGAATAATAATCAAGTTTACCAACTTCATCTAAAAGAGATTAAAAAATGGATGACCAAATTAACACTGAAAACCTCAAAGTTCTTCTAACGAGATGGACAAAATAGCCATGGAAAAAGCATGCAAAGCATTTGTTGTCAACTTTACTGGTTTTGAACACGAAATCTTTGGGATTATCCTGCGTATGGGAGAGAAAGGAGCACTTCAATTGAACCAAAAATCCAATTCATCGACACCAAAAAAGAGCAAAAAAAGGGGGGAGATTGAACTCAATAGGTTAACATGGGGGCTTAATGATAACAGTGATAATTCAAGTGGGTATTCACAGGAGTATACGGACCTCACACAAATCCTGAATGGACTGAGCTTTGGGAGGAACTAGCTGCGGTTAGAGGTCTATGGTCTGATCTCTGAGTTATTGGTGGTGATTTCAATGTCTGTAGATTTCAAAGTGAAAGACTAAATTGTGCTAGGATTTCCAAAGCAATGTCAGGTTTCTCAAACACCATTCAAGACTTAAGACTTGTTAATCTTCCACTTCAGGGTGCCCAATTCACTTGGTCAAGAGGGAATGACTAGTTACAAGCCTCAAGAATTGATAGATTTTTAATCTCTCCAGAGTGGAATGAATGCTTCAAGTCTGTGAAGTAAATAGCATTGCCAAGAGTCTTATCTGATCACAAGTCCATTCTTCTTGAGTGTGGGGATTGAGAAGCAACTACTCCCTATTTCAAATCTGAAAACATGTGGCTTCAAGAAGAGGAATTTCTAAAAATGATAAGAGAATGGTGGCAGTCCTACCAAGTAGCCGGCACCCCTGATTTCATTTTGACACAAAAGCTGAGAAACCTTAAAAGGGATATCTCAACTTGGAATTGGGAGATTTACGGGCAAGTAGACAGGAAGAGAAGCAAGGCACTTAATGAACTTAGTGCACTAGACTAGGCAGCATAATCAAGACTTATGTCTCAAAATGAAAAATTGCAGGCTTTTAATCTAAAGCTAGAGCTGAAGCAACTAGCTATTGCTGAAGAAACCTCATGGAGGCAGAGTCAAGGTGTTTATGGTTAAATGAGGGGACAGAAACACCAAATATTTTCAAAGGCTTCAATAGAAGAAGCAATCATATAGATAGGCTTCAAGTTGGGAGGAGATTATAGAGGACAAAGATCACATTAAAGCGAAAATTTTGTACTACTACCAGAAGCTCTACACAGAAACTGAACCATGGAGGCCAACTGTAGACTTTCAAGGGTTGTCTACCCTTTCTCAAGAGGAAAAGAATTGGCTAGAAACTCCTTTTGATGAGCAGGAAGTGTTATCAGCTCTGAATTCTTGTGCACCAGATAAGGCTCCTGGTCCTGATGGCTACACTCTGGGATTTCCTCAAAGAAGACATCATGAATGCAATGAATCACTTCCACCAAACAGGGCACATGGTCAGGGCTTGCAATGCCTCATTCATAGATTGGTTCCAAAGAAGAAAAGTGCAGCAGAGCTGAAGGACTATAGACCAATCAGTTTAATTGGTAGTGTTTATAAGTTGGTTGCAACGAATATGGCTGAGAGGCTAAAGAAGGTGGTAGATAAATTGGTGTCATGGCTGCAAAATGCGTTTGTCAAGTGCAGGCAGATCTTTGATGCATCTCTTATAGAAAATTAAGTGCTTGACTGGAGGACAAAAAGTGGCATCCTGGAATTCTTTATAAATTGGATATTGAGAAGGCCTTTGATTAGTTGAGCTGGTCTTACCTCATCAACATTCTCAATAAGACGGGGTTTGGATCTAAATGGATAAGGTGGATTGAATTTTGTATTAGAATTGTAAAGTACTCTGTGCTAGTGAATAGGGGACCAGTTGGATTCTTCTCTCCTAAAAAGGGATTGAGGAAGGGTGACCCTCTCTTCCCATTCCTTTTTCATCCTAGGTATGGAAGGCCTTACCAAGATGATGGACAGAGCAAAGCAATTGCACTGGATACAAGGTTTCCAAGTGGGAAGAGACCCAATGAGTACTATTAACGTCTCTCATCTTCTCTATGCAGATGACTCTTTAATTTTTTGTGAAGCCTTACCACCTAGGTATGGAAGGCCTTACCACTCAGATTCTTCTAAAATTCCACAGGGATTTTGTTTGGCCCGATTGCTCTACTCCTGCGCATCTTGCGCAGAGGCCCCTCGACCTCTTCTACTCTTATGCACCTACGATACCTGAAATCCCGGCGATCCTCGGAGTGCTCCAAATCGTCCAACATAATATTCCTATCACCTTCTTCATTCAGGAGTTTATGAAAGTATGTCTGCCATCTTCGTCTAATCTGAGCCTCTTCCATCAAAATTCTACCTTCATCATCTTTGATGCACTTAACTTGATCTAGATCACGGGCCTTCCTCTCTTTCACCTTGGCTAGCCTGTATAACTTCTTGTCCCCGTCTTTGTCCCCAAGCTCTTCATACAGATGCCCAAATGCCGTAGTCTTAGCCGCCGTAACCGCTAACTTCGCCTCCTTCTTAGCCCTCCTATACCCCTCCCTGTTCATCCTCTTTGCCTCCTTGTCTATGCTCTCTAGAAGCTTCAAGTACGCCATTTTCTTAGCTTCCACTTTCTATTGTACCTCCTCACTCCACCACCAGTCACCTTTGTGGATGCTAGAGAAACCCTTCGAGACCCCTAACACCTCTGTCACACCTGATCTAATATACTCTGTTGTTGTGGTCTACATGCAGCTCGCATCCCCACTGCTCCTCCAGACTCCCAAAGCTAGCACCTTCTAGCCCAACTCCTGCGCTTTGTCATAAGTCAAGGTACTCCACCTGATCCCAGGTTGACCATACACAACCCTTTTCTTCCTCTTCCTCGCGATCTTTAAGTCCATCACCAATAACCTAGGATGAGTCATTAGTTCTAGCTTAGTATAACCTTGCAATCTATGCACAAACCCTTATCACACTTTTGAAGGAGTAGATAATCAATTTGAGTCTCGACCACCGAACTCTGAAAGTCGACCAAGTGCTCTTCCCTCTTTGGAAAATACGAGTTAGCAATCACCAAATCAAAGGTTAGCACAGTCCAACAATGAAGTACCACCTCCGTTCCTAACTCCAAAGCCAAAGCCGCCATGTACACTGTCATAACCCCCAGAGGTCTCCCCAATGTGATCATTGAAATCTCCTCTTGTGAATAAATTCTCGATGTGTGGAATGCCATGGACCAACCCGTCAAGGTCTTCCCAAAAACGCCTTTTAACCTCCTCGTCCAAACCCACTTGAGGCACATGAGAACTAATCACATTTAAAGTAGACCCTCCCATAACCATCTTAATAGACATCAACCTGCCGTTCACCCTCCTAACTTCTACCACTAGCTCCCTGTCAACTAAGATACCTATCCGATTCTTACCCTTCTCGCGTCCTGAGAAGTAGGGATTTTGACCGCTTATTTGCTCTCTTTTACTTGAGTTTTAGCTCAAAAATGCTTAAAGGTATTCCTGAGAACTAATGAAATGAGCTTTCTTGCAAGAATATTGGGAAACGAGCCAAAGAAGTGAAAATCAACTCAAAAAGGAGTAAAAAATTGGACAAGGACCAAAACAAGGCAAAAATACTTATAGTGCGGACCGCACAATGCTATGTGCGACCGCAAACAATGAAGAAGCCCTGTTAGATTTTCTTCAGAGTATGCGGACTGCATAATTTTAGTGTGGCCGCAGAGGAGGAGATTCAGAGAAGGTGATCTTAGGCAACCTGAGGATATGCGGACCGCACTATTATTGTGCGTCCGCAAGAGCCAAAGTGCGACCGCACTCACAAATGTATGGTCCACAAAAGAAGAGATTCAGAGAGTTTGATTTTAGGCCATCTGAAGATATGTGTTCTGCTCGATTATTGTGCGGCAGCACTCACAAATGTGCAGTCCGCAGAAGAAGGTCTAGTCCCAGCCCAATCTCAAGTGTGCGACTGCACTCAGAAATGTACGGTCTGCACAACTAAATGAGGTGCGGCCGCATCCCACTTTTATGCGACCGCAGAAGGCCCAGTTGACCAGTCAAGCTCAGAGTGCGGACCACACTCAGAATTATGCGGCCGCACAACCTCCGCAGGGGAATTTTTGTTAGATATTTTCAGCTTAGTATAAATAATTTTTTTTGTCATTTTTAGGTTAAGTTGTATCACTGTAGATCACCTGAGCCGACCTTTACTTTTTTGAGTAATATTGTACTAGATTAGCTTCTAAACATTAGATTTTCTTTCCATAATTAATTATTATGCATTCTATCTTAATTTCTTCTTTTATTTCTTCATTCTCTATGAGTAGCTAAACCCTTAGCTAAGGTTGTGACCCAACCCTCGTATGCGTACTTAATGGTTTATTGATTTAGGACTTATTTAAGATTGGGTATATGTTATTTAGCCTTGTTCTTTCTTAAATTCAAGAATTAATGGCTGCAAACATTGATTCATGCCTATTTGACCTAGTCTATACTTGAGAAAGAGAGACTAAGTCTAGGAAAACTTGGCTAACTAGGATTTGGGGTCAACGTAAGAAATTGATAGCCCCAATTAAAGGGTTGAACCTAGAGATAGTAAGACCCGACTAGAGATTTATCACTTGCTTTGTGAAATAACCATTTGGACTTGAGAAAGCAAAATCGGGGAAAAGTCACTCAAACTACCAAGAGGTATAGAGTGAGTAATTGAGTGTGATTTCTATATTGTATATCGATCAACCAATCATGCCCTAAAGATTTAAATCCGTTAGGTAACCAACTAGGCAGAAGTCACAACCCTAGATCCTTTTATCATTTGAAAAACAATCAAAACCAAAAATATTGTCTACTGGTTTTATAATTGCAATCAATAGCTCAAAGTAGAGGTAGAAACAACAAACAAGAATGTGAAAGTGTAATCTAGGGCATATCATAAAATTACACCAAAAATATATACCTAATCCCAATTCTAACTCCCTGTGGATTCGATCCCTTCACTACCTATAATTATGGTATGAGTTTGGGCCAGATCAATTTTTTGCGCCGTTGCCATGGAGTTAAACGGATTTAGCTATATATCTAGGTATTTGTGTGCTTTGTCTTTCTTTCCTTATGAGTCACTAATTTTGTTTTTGAATTGCTTCTAGGTACGAGAATGGCTCTCAACAATGAGCCCATCAGGAATTTGCCATTGGGGGAGGAAGTGGACGATGATCAAGGAGATGAAGTTCTCCCTGAACCTCAAGTAAACAGGGCAAGCCGACTGGCTCATGATAATATCCCCGTCCCTCGCCCACCTCCACCAAGAGCGGTAGCACACCGGGTGTTGCCGAACGAGGGTTATGCAAGTGCTATAGTCCCGTCCCGTATTAGGGCGGGCAACTTCCAAATCACCAACGTGATGCTTACACTACTTGAGCAACGGGGATTCTTCACCGGGGCTCCACACCAAAATGTTTGCAAATATCTCAAGGGGTTTGTCGATACTTGTTGGGGGATCAAGCAAACAAATATTTTCGAGGATGCACTGCGTTTGAGGCTATTTCCCTTTTCTCTATGGGGAAAGGCGTTGGACTGGTTAGAGAGATTACCCAATCATTCCATCCATACTTGGGATGAGTTGGCCAAAAAGTTCATTGCCAAATTCTTCTCTCCTGGGCACATGGCTACACTACGGGATGAAATTCTAGCGTTCAAGCAAGAGCCCAATGAGCTATTGCACGAAATTAGGGAAAGATATCGTACCATGTTTAAAGAGTGAACAGATAATGATATGAACGAGGCCATGATCCAACAAACCTTCTACATGGGGATCAACACAACAAATCAATATATGGTAAATCAAATCACTAGGGGGAACTTCATGAACACGCCTTATGCCGAAGCTTGTGAAATTTTGGATGAGATGGCGGATACCTCGTCGGCGTGGCAAAGTAAGACCAATGTTCCTCAAGGTGACCCAAATGTCGTTTGCCTACAAATGGAGCTACATGATCATGGGTAAGCTATTTCCGAGTTGACAACCACAATGAACCAATTGGCCAAGGCTCAGCTTCAACAAGTTCAAGGGCCGAAACAAGTGAATACTATGGAATGTGTGAATATGATGATGAACAAGAGACGACAAAAAGGTCAACAAGGGCAAATACATCCAGAACAATTCATGCAAGATGATAGTGGGTATGACCAAGGTGATTCGTATAATGAGCAAGAAGAAGAAGTACAATATGTCAACAATTATTAAGGTCAAAGAAACAATGATCAAAATAAACAACAATGGAGATCACAAGGAAATCAAGGAAATTGGAACAACCAAGGCCACCAAGGCAATTGGAGTGGTGGCAATAATAATCAAGGCAATTGGGGAAATAACAATAATCAAGGCAATTGTAATAATCAAGGTAACCAAGGCAATTTGGAAGGCAATAATCAAGGTAATTGGAGTGGAAACAATCAAAGTGATTGGGGAGGCAACAACAACCAAGGGGGTTGGAACAATAATAACCAAGGGAATCGAGGGTCGGGATTTCAAAGTCCCCCGATGTATCAACAACTAAGTAACCCGCCTCCAAATGATGGATAAAAATGAAATGGGACGGATTGAAAATATGTTCAAGCAAATGATGGAGAAAAATACCGTCTCCGATGCTCAATTAGCCTCCCACAACACTTCTATCCGCAATTTAGAGGTTCAACTTGGCCAAATATCTCAAGATTTAAAAACTCATCCTAAGGAGGCACACCTAGTGATACGGTGGTGAACCCGAAGGGTGGGAACAATATGGGACATGCAATGGCCGTAACCGCAAGAAGCGGAAGAGGTGGAGTTGCAACCACCTCAAATCAAAGAAGAATTGTGGATGAAGATATGTTGGTTCAAGAAGATGAAACTCCAAGTAATGTGGTTCAAGATAACGAAGAATTTAGGATTGATATTAATGAAAGTGTGGAGGAAACCCATGAGGAAGTGAACCCGTCTAGGGAGCACGTGATTGACATACCGGATCCGGTAGTTCAAAAGGCCAAGGCACTTATTCCAAGGCCTCCTCCTCCATATCCTCAAAGGCTTGCAAAGCAAAATAGTGAGAACCAATTCAAGAAATTTATTGATATGATGAAGGGTTTGTCCATAAATGTGCCATTGGTTGAAGCATTGGAACAAATGTCGGGATATGAAAAGTTCATGAAGGATTTGGTAATAAACAAGAAATCAATAAAATTGTGAAATGATCAAGATGACACATCAAGTGAGTGGTATTGTGCACTCAATGGCTCCAAATTTGGAAGATCCCGACGCCTTCACAATCCCTTGCACTATTGGGAGCGCCAATTTTGCCAAAGCTTTATGTGATTTGGGGGCAATTATCAACTTGATGCCCTACTCTGTGTTCAAAATATTGGGAACCGGAAAACCAAGACCCATACCTATGAGGTTGAAAATGGTGGATCGGACTATGAAGAGGCCATTGTAATTATCTATTATGTGTTAGTTCATGTTTATAAGTTCATCCTTCCAGCGGACTTTGTGATCCTTGATTGTGAGGTTAACTACGAGGTGCCTATTGTCTTTGGTAGAACTTTCCTTGATACGGGGAAGGACCTAGTTGATGTGGAAGCCGGTGAGCTCACCTTCCGGGTGGGTGATGAAAAAGTGGTTTTCCATGTGTGCAAATCGATGAGGCAACCAAATAGCAACGAATTTTGTTCATTCGTGGATCTAGTGACCGAAGTAATTGTTGATGACACTAGTTATGTGATGAATGTTGAAGATACCTTGGAAGTTGTGTTGCTTAATCATGATGAGGATGAGAAGGAAGGCTTTGTGGAATGTGTCAATGCTTTACAAGGAATGTGGTCATATACTTATGAGCCCCAAAAATTGTCCTAAGATCTTGAGAACCGGAAGACTCCTCCAACAAAGCCCTCAATCGAGGAGCCTCCTACCTTGGAGTTAAAGCCTTTACCTTCACACCTCAGGTATGAGTTTTTTGGCCCTTGTTATTTTACCTGTTATTATTTCTACTTTGGCGGTGTTCCAAAAGAGGAACAAAGCTATAGGTTGGACATTGGCGGATATTAGGGGTATAAGCCCCGCCTTTTGCATGCAAAAGATTATTTTTGAGGAGGATGCCAAACCCTCCGTGGAAAATCAAAGAAGATTGAATGAAGCAATGCAAGAGGTATTGAAGAAATAGATCATCAAATGGTTGGATGTCGGGGTTGTTTACCCCATCTCCGATAGCTTGTGGACCTCTCCGGTGCAATGTGTCCCAAAGAAAGGGGGCATGACTATGATAACAAATGAAAAAAATGAATTGATCCCCACAAGAACTGTCACCGGGTGGAGAGTGTGCATGGACTATAGGTAGCTCAACAAAGTCACTCGGAAAGATCATTTTCCGCTTCCATTTATTGACCAAATGTTGGATAGGTTGGTCGGACGTGCTTTTTGTTGCTTCCTTGATGGATACTCCGGCTACAATCAGATTCTTATTGCTCCTGAGGACCAAGAGAAGACCACTTTCACTTGTACCTATGGTATTTTCGCATTTTCGCGGATTCCATTTGGGTTATGCAATGCACCAGCGACTTTTCAACGGTGTATGATGGCTATCTTCACCGATATGGTGGAGGACTTTCTTGAGGTTTTCATGGACGATTTTTCCCTGGTGGGGAATTCTTTTTGAAGAGTGCTTGGACAACTTGGAAAAGGTATTGGCAAGATGTGAGGAAACTAATTTGGTTTTGAATTGGGAGAAATGCCACTTCATGGTCGAGGAAGGCATTGTCCTCGGTCACAAGATTTCAAAGCATGTTATTGAGGTTGATAAAGCCAAAACTGAAGTGATCTCCAAACTCCCCCCCTACATCTGTGAAGGGAGTGGGGAGCTTTTTGGGTCATGCGGGGTTCTATCTCCAATTCATCAAGGACTTTTCTAAGGTCGTAAACCCCTTGTGCAAACTTTTGGAGAATGATGCCAAGTTCCATTTCAACGAAGATTGTATGAAGGCATTGGAATTGCTCAAGTATAAGTTGACTACTACTCCTATTATCACCGCACTGAATTGGAGCTTATCTTTTGAGCTCATGTGTGATGCAAGCAATGTGGCGGTATTGGGGCATCATATCAACAAGATCTTCCATCCTGTCTACTATGCTAGTAAGACCATGAATGAGGCCCAAGTTAACTACACAGTGACCGAAAAAGAGCTTCTTGCTATTGTCTTTCTATGGAGAAGTTTCGCCCGTACTTGATAGGTACAAAGGTGATTGTTCACATTGACCATTAGGGCTTTGAATGATTTGGTAAATACCGAATTACCGTACCGAAACCGAAAATTTTGGTATTCGGTATTCGATATTTTGGTATTCGGTAAGGTATTTGGTTTAAGTTTTTAAAAAAATTGGTATTAGGTATGGTGTTTGGTATTTTAAAATGATACCGAAATATCGATACCGTATCGAAATATATATTATATTACACAATACACATTTTTTTAATTATAACATAAGTATAAGAAATCTAAAATTTTACTTTCCTTTATTCTCTAAGTTCATTAATTAATTCTAAGCAAGTAACAAAATATTTCTCTAAGTTTTCTCTCTCTAGGTTGGTATATGTTGGTTTTGGAAAAAACTTTTGTCAACAAACATTTTTAATTTTGTACTTTTGAGTACGTTAATTAAGAATATTATCATTTATGACTATATGCACTAGTTTGTATTCAAACCGAACAACCAAAGTTACCGAGCCGAATAAACCAAAACCGAAAGGAGAAAAATCGAACCATACCAAATTTAATTAGTTACGGTATTGGTATAGTATTTTACAAAATCGAATACTTAACCGAAATGTCTAAATACCGTACGGTACCAATTGACGAACACCCCTACCGACCATGAGCGCTTCGATATTTGATGAGCAATAAAGATTCTAAAGCAAGACTAATGTGGTGGGTGCTTCTTTTACAAGAGTTTGATCTAGAGATTCAAGATCGCAAGGGGAGTGAAAACCAAGTGGTAGACCACTTGTCTCGGTTGGAGGAGGAGGGGAGGCCACATGATGGCCTTGAGATAAATGATTCATTTCAAGACGAGCAACTCTTATCCATTTCTATGACCGGTATGCCATGGTTCGCCGACTTAGCCAATTATCTTGTGAGTGACATTGTACTGAATGAGTTCTCTTCAAATCAAAGGAAGATTCTCAAATGGGATTTCCTTGACTATTATTGGGATGAGCCCTATCTCTTCCGTATTTATACCGATGGTGTGATCCGACGAGGTGTACCAGAGGAAGAACAATTGGTAATTCTTGAGGCTTGCCACTCTTCGCCATATGATGGTCACTATGGTGGAGCAAGGACGGCTACAAAGGTGTTAAGTTGTAGATTCTATTGGCCTACTCTTTACAAGGACGCTAGCGATCTCGTCAAGCGTTGTGATGAATGTCAAAGGGCTGGTGGGATTCCAAGAAAAATGAGATGCCCATAACCACCATCTTGGAGATTGACATTTTTGATGTGTGGGACATTGATTTCATGGGTCCTTTCATGAGATCTTGTGGTAACACTTATATATTGGTAGTTGTGGGTTACGTGTCAAAGTGGGTAGTAGTCGTGGATTTTCCTAACAATGAAGCTCGGAGTGTGGTAGCATTTTTGAAAAAGAACATCTTCACAAGATTTGGTACACCAAGGGCCATTATTATTGATGGGGGATCACATTTTTGCAACAAAGCTTTTGATAAGTTACTCTCAAAGTATGGTGTCACTAACAAAGTGGCGATTCCCTATCATCCTCAAGCAAGTGGACAGGTTGACGTCTCCAACCGGGAGATCAAGAGCATTTTGTCAAAGACCGTGAATGCCAACCAGACAGATTGGTCGAAGAAACTTGATGATGCTCTTTGGGCTTATAGGACAACTTACAAAACACCAATTGGCATGTCTCCGTATCGGTTAGTGTTCGGGAAAGCTTGTCACCTACCGGTGGAACTTGAGCACAAGGCTATGTGGGAATTGAAGAAGCTTAATCTTGAATGGGATGTCATCGCCAACTGAAGGGCGGGACAGTTGAATGAGCTTGATGAGTTCCGGTTCCATGCATATTCAAGTTTGTCCTTGTATAAGGACAAGATGAAGTACCTCCATGACAAGTATATCCGGAATAAAGAATTCAAAGAAGGCGATCTTGTGCTATTGTTCAATTCTCAGTTGCGGATGTTTCTGGGAAAGTTGAAATCCAAGTGGAGTGGCCCATTTGAAGTTGTGTATGTGACACCCTTTGGTGCATTATACTTGAAGAACAAAAATGATGAAGTGTTTAGAGTCAATGGTCACCGGGTGAAACATTATCTTGGCAAGGTTGATGATGGCCACGTTGTGGCATTGCTTCATCTCAAGTGATTGATGGTAACCTGTGTCGTGCCGCGATGTTAAATCAGGCACTTCTTGGGAGGAAACCCATGTTTCTTTTCATTTTATTTATTTATTTTTAGATACGTTTTGTATTGAGCTAACTAGTTTTGAAGTGAATTGCAGGAATGAGTGTGTATTGCAGGGACAATCTTGAAAAATTGGACAAGTTTGGAATTTATGTGAACCACACCAAAATTGTGCGGACCGCACAGAAGGGTCTGCGGCCGCACAATTCCTTATGCGGCCGCACAACTGGGGGTCCAAAAATCACCAACTCTCTGAAGTTGGTTTTGCAGAAAAAGGCCAATATATGGCCACATACAAAATTATGCGGACTGCACAAGGTTATGCGGCCCACTCATTTTTGTGCAGACCATAGAGCTAAGTTCAACCCAGGTAAGGAGTGTGGACCACACTCAGGTGAGATCTTAACCGACTTTGCTAGGGTATAAATATGGCTTTTCACCACTATTCACACTTTACGCTCTCTGAACTCCCAAGCCCTAGAAAACACTGTGCAACCTAAAATTGTTCAAAATTCACACTAAATTCATCAAGCTAGATTCTTACTTGCATCACTCACTACTGGTATGTTCAATTCATGTAGATTTTTGTTCATTTTTCTCAATTTTTGTTTTTGTTTTCTTTGATTAGTTTAGTTAATTTTAGGCCTAAAAATGTCAAATGTGCCTAATTTGTGCTTCAAAATCATGTGGGTAGTTTCTTACATGTTCATTAGGGACTGGGTAGACCACTAATCTTGCTAATTTGTGCACATCATGCTTAATCTGTGAAAAGTTTGCGAAAGCCTTAAGTTCAGTGCCGACACCATTCGAATTGTGCGGCCGCGCACATTTTTGTGCGGTTCGCATAGCTGGAAAATAGGGTATTGGAAGTGTTTGAATGTGCGGACCGCACTCAAAATTTGGCGGTCCGAAGAAAAAGTGTGCGGCCGCATAAAAATAGGTGCGGTCCGCACTCTAAACTTCAGAGAATCAGTAATTGCAGGTTTGAACTTGTGCGGCTGCACTCAAAATTGTGTGGTCCACACATGAGGATATGCGGCCGCACTCACATTTATGCGATCCGCACTCCAAGTTGTGCGGCCGCACCTCAAAATTGTGCGGTCCGCAATAGGCAGTCTGCGGCCGCACTCAGAATTGTTCAGTCCGCACTGTCTCAGTAATGACTGCTTGTCTGCAACTGTTCTTCAATTGTTTTTCTTGCTTTGAATTCAACTGATATATGTAACTTGTATTGCAGACAATGGTTAGATCCCGTGGTCGAGGAGATACATCAAAGGGGAGAGGTGAATCCTTTCGAGACAGGGGTAAAGTCACTCACCCTCTGGTAGAGGGAGGACCACGGAGATTTCAGAATCCAGCTCTTATAAACCATCAAGAGAAGCCTCTGAGGGTAACTCTATGGAGGTCCAGCCTGAACTCCAGTCCCAACCACCTCAACCCACTAGGCGCTATCAACTGCGCAATGAGCCTACAGATAGTTCCTCTGCTGATTCTGGTGCGGGAAGCCAGGGTTCTGAGTCCTCCTCTTCACCTACTCCTCCGGCACCTATTGATGTAGATCATGATGACGTCCCGGATGAAGGTAGAGGGGGAGACACTCAAGTGGGCGGTCTTGAAAGGACACAGAAGAGGGAAATATGGGAGGATAGATTCGTTATCTTGACGACATTTAATAGATTCCGGGAGTTGTGGCCAAAAAGGTCGCTCATACTTGAGCGACAATTCTTTATGAAGGATTTGGATATTCATAATCCAAATGTCCTTCAGCAGTTCCAGGAGCGCAAGGGGTGGAAGTGGTTCACTCACCTAGTCTTAGATGCAAATGAATACTTGGTCAGGGAGTTCTACACCAACATAGCTCACATTAAGGCAGGAACAAAAGTGAGGAATTTGAAAGTTCGTTTTGATGCCTTTGCTTTGAATGCTTATGTGGGTTTTGAGCAAGTGGAAGAGATCTAGTACTTGGAGAAGTTAGCTTTGTGTGAAGCAATCTCCCTTCGCTAGCTGAGATTTTGGCTGCCCCAGGACCACCACCACCATGGATCACATCAGGAGTTCTTATCCTCCGGGCCACCCTCAATTTCGAAGCTAAAGGGTGGCAAACCTTTGTGTGTAACATAATTGATCCGAGCTTGAATGAGAACAACCTCCCACTTCCCCGAGCAGTTTTGATGGCTTCTATTATGGTGGGGTACCCGATGAATGTAGGTGCTATCATGTCAACCAGAATTACATCGGTGGTCCACTAGAATGAAAAGTCCTACCCCTTTTCGAACATCCTCACAGAGTACTTTAATGATGTAAAGGTGGAGCCAAGGCCATATGACACAAAGGTAAAAGCTAAGAAGCCTTTTTCTTGGTATCACTTGTAAGGTGCGGACAACCCAAAGTTCGGGAAGGACACTACCACAGTTGGCTAGTCTAACGAGCCATCAGTGGTAGGTTTAGAGGCTGCTACTGGGCCATCTACAACTCACATTCCTTCTATAGCAGCCGTATCTTCCACCAGGAAATCCTCCATGCCACCACCTTCATCCTTTAGGCCACCCAATTCAGTTCCAGTGCCATCCTCATCCACCTATCCTCTTTCTGCGTTGCGAGTCTCCCAGACTTTGGCGAGCCTCAACAACTGGATGCAGAAAACCACTTCTAAGGTGTCTGACAGATCCAGTATTTTTGCAGCGCATCCTCTACTCCAGTAGTGTCACAGGTACCTCCGTCAGTGGAGGAAACATTGAAGAAGATTCTGGACAACCAGAAGACTATCATGGACACTCTAGTAGCTCAAGGGTGGGGGGGGTGCCATTAAGGAGTTGGACAAGCAAGTGAATAAAATGATAAAGTCCCATGCTTCGAAGAAGACAGTGGAAAGTTTGAAACAAGAGGTGAAGAAGCTAGCACCAGCATGTGACTTACCTTTTGACTTACTGATGGTTACAGGTCCATCAGTACCAGTTGATCCAGCAGCACCATCAGCAGAGGCATCAACTGGCCAGTCTAACGAGCCAGATCTCACTGCCCCCACTACTGAGGAGATGTTTCAGCTGCTACCAACCCTGTGGTCCCTCAAACCGAAGATGATGATATACAGTTAGAGGAGACCGAGGGCGGTGATGCTTCTAGTCACCCCGAGACCACATAGCGAGTTTTTTTACTCTCTACCTTCTTATGTTTTAATTTGCTAAGCATTGGGGACAATGCTTGTTCTTTTTCTAGGGGTGGTCTATTTTGATATTTTGGATGATTTGGATGACTGTTTATGATATTTGATTACATTTTGGGCCTGTAATAACTTAAATACTCTTTTGTTTCTTCTTTTTTCCCTTTTATCTTTATTTTATCCCTCATTATGTATATAATCATCCCTCTTGTATATATTCATTTGCTTTACCTTCAGTAGTTTATTTCATAGCTTCTTCGTTTTGCTTCCTTAATAGTATTGCTTCTTAATTACTTTATTAGCTTCTTTTTGATTTGTTAGCTTCTTATTATGTTTTAGTCAAAAAAAATCCTTTGGTTTTCTTAATTCCATGGTTCTTTCCGAAGGTGGGTCTTGTGTGAACCGGGTGTCTCTTACCAACGATGGATGATGTGACAACCTTCTTAAGGGATTGAGTCAGTTTTTTTATGTTTAGGTAGAAACAAGTAGTGTTAATGAATAAATAAGGGTCGGGCATGTCTCACTTGGTACCAATACACTTAACTATGCGTTTATGGTTAAAAATAAGTTTTTGTAAAGAAATAGCTCTAGTTAGTGACCTTGTGACTCTTGTATTGACTTAGGCAATCATCGGGTGGTTTAGTTGAACCATTAGAAATTTTCAATCTTGAATGCGATTGTTGTGGGCCCTCGAATCCTTTCCCTTTAACAATCCAGTTGTGTGAGAGGTGAGGTATTTTGTTACAATTCCAAGTACTGTGCGAATGGTCTAGAACTTGCCCCGAATGCGTTTCTAGGCGAAATTCTAAGTTAGCTTGCTTGAGCAGTGATTGTAGGCTCTCCTTGGACCGTTTTGAAACCTTCCATGGACCACCAATGATATCATCCTTAGTAAAACCTTTTGAGCCTAAAGCCTTTCACATTACAAGCCTTTAACCGTTTTTAATGACTCTCTCTTGGCACCCGACTTTTCTTTAGCACTCATGTCATTCAAATGGAAAAAATATAAGTTTGGGAGAGAGACGAGGAGTTTAAAGATGGTTTCAAGGCACAAAAAAAAATACAAAATAAATGAAGAAGAGGAAAAGGCAAAGAAAAAGAAAGGAAGAACAAAAAAACACAAAAAGAAAGTTAATGATGTGAAAAGGTTGAAAAGATGCAAATGAAAGCAAAAGTACAAGGCATGGAGAAATCAAAGAAGGAGATTGTGAATGGAATAACAAATAAAGAGTAATATCAAGTCTCTCTAATCCTTCTAAGGGAAAAGAAAATGACTCAAAGAGTCGGCAAAGTATGAGCCAACAAGAGAATATGAAGTGCTAAAGGAAAGATGAACTGATTCCAATATGATATTTCCCTCCTTAGTCCAAAATCCTTCATTACATGCCGAAAAATCCCTACGTGATTTTAAGACGAGCGAGCTTACATTAGTGGTGATCTACATGAGGAGCAAGCATATGGTACTTAGAGCCGGGCTTGTGACATTCTTTTGAGAGTGATGAGCGAGTCTTCCTCGAGTCATTATTTTGAATTTTTCATTCGTTAGTGAGATGAGCTTCCGGAGAGTATAGGAGGAGGAGTTTGGGATCCACAGTGACTCTCATGAAAGTGCGAGCTTCCTTGATGAACAAAGTCAACCCTTGGTGCTCAAATGTTACATTAGAGCCATTTGTGCTTCAACATTCAAATCATAGGCTTGTTAATGATTCATGAGTGTGGGTAATTGTTGGTCCCAATTGATTTGTGTTCAACTCAAATTAGGCCAGCTGAAATATCCCTTTTTTTAGGGGAGGTGAGAATTGCCTTAATTTCTTAAGGACAAGCAAAAGCTTAAGTTTGAGGGAGTTGATAAGTAGGGATTTTGACCGCTTATTTGCTCTCTTTTACTTGCGTTTTAGCTCAATAATGCTTAAAGGTATTCCCGAGAACTAATGAAATGAGCTTTCTTGCAGGAATATTGGGAAAAGAGCCAAAAAAGTGAAAATCAACTCAAAAAGGAGTCAAAAATTGGACAAGGACCAAACAAGGCAAAAATGCTTACAGTGCAGACCTCATAATTTTAGTGCAGCTGCAGAGGAGGAGATTCAGAGAAGGTGATCTTAGGAAACCTGAGGATATGCGGACCGCACTATTATTGTGCGGCCGCAAAAGCCAAAGTGCGGCTGCACTCACAAATATGCGGTCCGCAGAAGAAGAGATTCAGAGAGTTTGATTTTAGGCCATCTGAAGATATGCGGTCCGTATGATTATTGTGCGTCCACATAATCCAAGTGTGCGGCCGCACTCACAAATGTGCGTTCCGCAGAAGAAGGTCTAGTCCCAGCCCAATCTCAAGTGTGCGACTGCACTCAGAAATGTACGGTCTGAACAACTAAATGAAGTGCAGCCGCATCCCACTTTTATGCGACCGCAGAAGTCCCAGTTGACCAGTCAAGCTCACAGTGCGGACCACACTCAGAATCCGCACAACCTCCGCAGGCGCATTTTTGTTAGATATTTTTAAATTAGTATAAATAAATTTTTTTGTCATTTTTAGGTTAAGTTGTATCAGTGTAGATCACCTGATCCGTCTTCTTTACTTTTTTGAGTAATATTGTACTAGATTAACTTCTAAACATTAGATTTTCTTTCCATAATTAATTATTATGCATTCTATCTTAATTTCTTCTTTTATTTCTTCATTCTCTATGAGTAGCTAAACCCTTAGCTAGGGTTGTGACCCAACCCTGGTATGCGTACTTAATGGGTTATTGATTTAGGACTTGTTTAAGATTGGTTATATGTTATTTAGCCTTGTTCTTTCTTAAATTCAAGAATTAATGGCTGCAAACATTGATTCATGTCTATTTGACCTAGTCTGTACTTGAGAAAGAGAGACTAAGTCTAGGAAAACTTGGCTAACTAGGAATTGGGGTCAACGCAAGAAATTGATAGCCCCAATTAAAGGGTTGAACCTAGAGATAGTAAGACCCGACTAGATATTTATCACTTGCTTTGTGAAATACCCATTTGGACTTGAGAAAGCAAAATCGGGGAAAAGTCACTCAAACTACCGAGAGGTATAGAGTGAGTAATTGAGTGTGATTGCTATATTTTATACCGATCAACCAAGAATTCCCTAAAGCTTTAAATCCGTTAGGTAAGCAACTAGGCGGAAGTCGCAACCCTAGATCATTTTATCATTTGAAAAACAATCAAAACCAAAAATATTGTCTACTGGTACAACCACTCGCAAGAAAAAGGGGAAAAGAAAGGTACAAGAATGGTGTGTAGAACAGAAAGGAATAGAGACAGAGAATCGGGGTGAGAGAATCGGGGTGAGAGAAAGAGCGAAGAAACCTGGAGAAGGAGGGGTAGAGAGAATCGGGGTGAGAGAAAGCAGGAGGGGAGACTAGGAGAAGAGGACTTACCTGGTTTTACCGTTGATAAAGTTGCCGGCAGACGGAAGTTTGATAGAGAGAGAGAGATATAAAGTACATGAGAGAGAGAGAAGAGAAAACGGTGATGTGGGAGTATAACGAAACTATGTTCAAATTTATAATTATTGTAATAATCTTCAAAACCATTAAAATGTGCATATTTCAATTAGGCTTTGTCCAGTGTTTGTAAATGCTTGTTCGACTCGCGACGTTAATCCCAATTAGTGCCGTCCTAAAATGTGTGCTAACACCATGTGGGAAAAAAAAGGTAAATCATAATTTGAACAATACTAGCCGAATAATGAAATGTCATTTGTTCTTGGTTTCATTTTCAATGCATTTTTGCTTGTAATCTTCGATTTATCACCAAAAAATTCATATTCCTTTTAGAAAAGGCTTAAAAAAATCTCGTGAACAATATTAAGAAAATATCTTGCTATTTATATTTTTCTCTAAGATCGGTCTAGAGAGTGAAGGTGGAGATGGTGAATTTGAAGGTAGTCATGGTGGTGTTACTGGTGATACAAGTGGTGAAGGGGTAGGAGGTGTTAGTGGTGGAAGAAGAAGTGAAGAGGAGGAATAAAATGAGTTTAGGGGGGGGGGGGGAGCTGGCATGCCACATGGCCAAATTGTCGGTGCAACGTGGGATTGGAATTCCACCTTGGACAACCTTAATGAAAGAGGGATATATTTGATCCAATTGTATAACAACATGGGTATTTTTTGACAAAAAGTATAATGGAGAGTAAGCTTGATACTTTTCTGATAGTAGGGGCGAATTTGAACCTTTTACCGAATCAAAAACTGCTTTGAGAATTCCAATTACAATATGATCTACTTAACAAGATTAATGGATGGTTATAATCAAGAATAAAAAGGAAGAATTAACCCAAATATCCGTCCATCCTACCACTTAAACTATAAATAGCCTGTGAATGTATAATATATGTATAATTTATGTATTACATGTGTATAATTATGTATAATCAATGTATAATCTACGGAAAATGGTCTGATCTATCCCTCTACTATCATCAATAGTTTAAAAAGCCCTCCGTTATACTATTAGGACAAGCAAACCCCTAACGTTATACTATTAAACACATATACCCTTAATTTAACGGATGGGCCACGTGGCAACACCAAAACCATCCGGTTACATTTAGAATGGATCCGAACCAACCCATTACCCAACCCGACCCTAACCCTTCTAGACCCTTCACCCTTACAATCACCCCATTTTTTCTCAATCGAGATTTCAAGTACAATACACCAAAGGAAATATTTTTGCAGTTAAGAAAAAATCCAAATAAGCTAAAACTCAAATCAGTTGCACAGAAAATATAAAATTACTTGATAAGTAGATTTCAAATGATAAAATCCTAAAACTTCCAAAACAAGCTGAATCAACAAAATAATTGCTCTGAAATTATTAAATTACTTAACTAATCAAAATAAAAACAAAAATTTAAACATGTTTGTCCATATCACAGAAGATCTATAGGATATGATCGATCGCCGACGACGGAGTAGATAAATAATTAGTGGCAGCAGTGGAGGATCGCGATGGCGAGAAAGACGACGGAGAACAACGGATCCTCTTCGAAACCGGCGGCGACGGCGACGACGATGATTGCAAATCTTTGAAGAAATTGGATCTCTTGCTGTCGCACACTATAGTAGACATGTTGTGCCAAAAATCAAATTCCTCTCAACAACAACAATTCTTCTCCCACCGTCTCGCTCATGCAGATTTCAAATTTAACCAATTCCCCCCAAAAAAAAGAACAAAAAATATTCAATTAAAATTAATAAAAGTCAAAATCAAAATTGAAATCTCATTTGTTCACTATATATATAATTAGGTTTTCACTTTCTGTATGAATCTAAGTATCTAACTAAACGAATGTCTATAATCTATATTGTTATAAAGAGAAATATATAAGTATTAGATATAAAATAAAATAATTAATGTTACAGTGGATATAGAGAAACAACAGAGGTGCAATGACTAAAAAAGGAAAATTTTAAACCTAGAAGAGTTTAGAGAGTTTAGCATCAAAACCCGAGTATGAGACTTGTAGTAACCAAGCCTTCTATCAGACGAGCTCTTTCTAGAACCAAAGCATTAAATTCTTCTACCAGTAGTCAAAGAAAACAACCAGAAAGCAGTTCATCAACAGAATTGTGATTTGGACAAGATGACACTGGTTTGAGATATATAGACATCTCCAAAGTCTTCTATCTAAGCAGCAGTACGCATAATCCTCATTCAGTTCAGTCTTTAGATATTCTACCCAGAAGCGTTCTAGACATTGCAGTACTTTATAATTGACCAAATCCTCTCAAAGACAGGCATAATCTAACCAAGTATAGGCTATGGTACAAGCTGAGAATTTAAATCCACAGGCAGAGCCAATAATAGTCTTCTTCTCAGAGTAAACACAATTCCACTCAACCTTAATTTCTCTAAATCAATTAGAAGGGTTAGGTTCGGGTTGGGTAATAGGTCGGGCCGAATCCATTCTAAATATAACCGCATAGTTTTGGTATTGCCACGTGGACCATCCGTTAAATTAAGGGTATATATGTTTAATATTATAACGTCAGGGGTTTGGTTGTCCTAATAGTATAACAGAGATCTTTTTAAAACTATTGATGATAGTAGAGAGACAGATCAGACCCTTTGCCGTATAATCTATATATATAATTAAAAAAAGTAAACAATTAATACAACCGGCTATTTATGTAAAAATCCCAATAAAAAGAGTAACAAAGAGACATGAAAAAACCTTTATTCTTATAGATATAATATGCCTTTGTACTCTTATAAAAACATGTCTGTGTTTCTCTTGATAAGTCTGTGTTTGAAGTATATTTAGCATCATCCTTTTATTATGGAATGCAAGACTCTGTCTTTTTTTTGTTTTTTCTGCATAAGTCAGTAAGATTCAGGTCTATCCTTAACATTTCAATCATGATTCCATGGTTACACCTTTATTATGTTGGCCAGAACTTTCTATCTGCTAAGTTGTCTTGTAATTGATATGCAAATTCTTGACAGTTTCTAAAATTAAAGGAGTCACTCAATCATCAGGTAGAAATCAGAACACTATCTGTGCAGAGCCTGCGAGAAATGAAGTGCTTGTTAGGGTTGGGCTATGCTCTCCTAGATATAGATTATACGGGAAATATGTGTCTAGCACTAAAGGAACATGCTTGATTCATGACATATAACATGCATAGTAATTTCTATAATCGTTTGCACTAGATTTATTCAGGGACTTCAGCGAGAACAACCGTAGATCATCATGCACAACTTGCTTGAAATTTGTTCTCCCACAAATCTTTCTATAGATGACACACCTTCCCCCTATTAGTAGAATTGCTCAAGCAGTTAGCTTGGGCTTGAGCCAGTCTTATTATATTGACATACCCGATGACCATGACATTGTGAGGTGGCTTAAATGGTCCCTGCATGCATGGTGAACGAGATGGATATTTGCCTTTGTGCTCTAATGATGCTGTTCAACAGGAAGTACTGAAGGGAAATCATTTAATTTTTGGGGGAGTCCAGACTCCAGAAGGTGATCTGGTCCACCCTGTTGAGTGCATGCAACAACTTCTAGAGAAAGTAAGGCGTCACAGAGTAAACATTGACTGCAATGTGTGCATTTCCATGGTGACAACATTGGTCTTTGAGGTAATTCTTCTGTCAATTGAATGTGGTGTTCCTGGATAAGAAAACAAGAATTAGTCTTACCTTATATTATATTTCAACTTTCAAGCATGTTAATAGGTGCAATTTATCTGCTGACTAGTGTTAAGTTGATCAGTTATATAAAGATACATTTGGTTATCTCTCTGTCTCTCTCTCTAGGCTCTCGGCGCACGTTATGCTAACGCACGCCATCTGAGAAGCATCCATGGCGAGAAAGCGAGGATGACCTAAACGAGAGCCACTCGTGACGGTCGGAGAAGCCATCAATGCAACAGTAATTGCAGATACACTAGCTAAAATATCCACACAACAAGTAACCACCCCAATCGGAAACCAATTTCAACCTAGTTCGCAGAAACTAGATTCCCCAAGTAACACTAAGGGACCTGTGAAAAGGCTAATCTTAGTGCAGTTCAGATGAATGTGATTTCGTCTTCATGCGAAGGCACACCAATAATTACAATAGTGGAAATTATGAAGGACAAGGGAGAAATAGCAAGAGCTGAGCTGAAATCCAATGGAACAGTAATGCAGAGGTGACTGTTGAGCCAAAGACGCATGTAGTGGCACCGGTGCCGGGAAACACATGGACGGATTTGTTTGCAGGCAACAAATCTTCAGAAAATGGTATGGTAATATCGTATATCCCACTAGAAATAGTATATGGTAATATTGTGGTCAATTAGATAAGGATGAGCTTGATTCTCAAAATAAAAGGTGGGAGTGTGCCTTAATTATCTATGTAGTTGGGGATACACCATGGTACAAATTTATGGAGAGGTATATGCTCCAACTTGGAGTCGAGTGGGAGTCCCAGATCTGTACTTGCATGAAGATGGCTATTACATAGCTAAGTTTTATACACTTGGGGATTTGAAAGATATTCTTTATGGAGGTCCATAAACTATCAATGGGAGGCCAATAATTCTAAAACAATGGACTTCAGAATTTGATCTTAATGCAGAATTCCTGACGGAGATACCTTTATGGATTACCTTTCCTAAGTTGCCAATGAGCTACTGGGGAAACAAGACTTTGAGTCAATTGGCTAGTGCCATTGGGAAGCCATTGTTTGTTGATGAATGCACTACAAAGCAAACGCATATTTCCTATGTTAGGATTCTAGTGGAAGCTAATGTCACAAAAAAGCTTCCAACAGAATTGACATTGCAAGAGCCTTCAGGGAAAATGTTTCAGCAGCAAGTGGAGTATGAATGGAAGTCACCCTACTGCACAGACTGCATGAAGATTGGACATGATTGTGCATTGAATAAGAGAATAAATAAAGAAGAGTATCCTAAAGAAAGAAGAAAGCAGGGAAAAGCTACCATAAGATGGCAAGGGCAACAGCAACCAACAGAGCAAAATGATGGAGCAAGCAAACCAATGGTATAAGAAACTACTAATATGCTAATAGTTGCTGAAACCACTGGGAACCAAATAGTAACAAGGGATAAAGGGAAAGAAATAGACATACAAAGTAATGGTCATGGGGAAGAGTGGCCTGTGCTTACAAGCAATAGAAGATTAAGGTCGGAACAACATCAAAACCTACTAAGAATGGATTCCAGATATTCCAAAAAGAAGAGGAGATAATTGAGAACCCTATTCCACCTGATAGGGGAGGTGGAATTATCATACAACAATGACTTGGTTGATTTGGTATATTAGGGGATTGAATAAAAGGTATAAACAAAAAGAAATAAAGCAGTACATAAAGGATAAACATATTAAGTTGGCTGGTCTAGTTGTAACAAAGGTGAAAAAAGGTATAGCAGGAAATGTGATTAGTAAAATAACACCTGGATGGAACATGATGACTAATTATGAATATGCTGTGAATGGAAGGTTGTGGATTGTATGGGACGATCAAATGTATGCAGTGCAACCACTTGACAAACACGACCAATTCATTCACTGCCAAGTCACAGGGAAACAATATGGGCTACAATGCTATCTTACTGTGGTGTATGGACAAAATATTGCTGATCAAAGAAGGAATCTATGGGAACACATAAAAAGAATAGCAAAGGCTACTAAAGGGCCTTGGTTATTAGGGGGAGATTTCAATGCACTACTCACTCCCCAAGATAGAATTTCTAATGTACCTGTGACTAATGCAAATATAAAAGAACTTGCTGAACTATGCCATGATATTTGTATTTCAGAACTGCCATGGAGAGGGGATTATTTTACTTGGACTAACAAACAACATGGTGAAGACAGAGTGTGGAATCGCATAGATATGGTGTTTGGAAATGATATATTGATGATGAATTATGGTCATTTTTAATTACTGATTATGGGAGCCTTATATCTCAGATCACAATCCCATGTGTATCAATATAAGGCAACCTAGGACTCATACCAAATGCCCTTTCATATTTTTCAATGTATGGACAAATCATCCTGATTTTAAGGTGATAATTATGGAAGGGTGGAGCAGGAACAAGGCAGCAAGGAAAATGGAAACATCTGGCTTAAGCTTAAAGGGATGAAAAAACAGTTTAGGCATTTAAATGCAACTGAGTTCAAGGGAGTAACTGAAAAGATAGAACAAGCTAGGAAAGCTGTTTGTCACATACAAAACCAGATGCAAACAAATTATACTGATCTTTTACAAGATCAAGAGAAAGAATGGTTGCATAAGCTGGAAACATGGTCAATGATGGAAGAAGGAATACTGCAGAAAAAGGTTCGAGCTAATTGGATAAAATTGGGGGATTCCAACAACAAGTTCTTTTCTGCAATCATATAGGAGAGGAAACAAAAAAAGCAGATTACTGAATTACAGGCATTATCAGGAAGTTCTATAACAGAGCCAACAACTATCAAGGAGGAGATAGTTTCCTTTTACAAAGGTTTAATGGGATCTAGTTCACATGTTCTACCTGCTGTTTATATGATGGTGATGAGAAGAGGGCCAACTCTAACACAACAACAACAACAAGAATTGAATGTAGAGATAACTGATCAAGATATCCATGAGGGGTTGAAAGGGATAGGAAGTGACAAAGCTCCTAGTATTAATGTCTACAATGCATAATTTTTCAAGAAAGCCTGGACAGTGATTAAAGAAGAGGTATATGCAGCAGTGAAAGAATTCTTTCATACAGGGGTGATATTTCCAGCAATTAATTACACCACCATTACTCTACTGCCCAAAATTTCTAATCCGGTGACAATCAAGGACTTTAGACCCATTGCCTGTTGTACTATGTTATATAAGCTTATCTCTAAAGCCATTGCTGGCAGATTACAGAAGATAATGCCATACATCATATTTTAAGCCAAAGAAGGGTTTATTCCTGGGAGAAAGATAGCTGATAATATTATTCTAGCTCATGAATTAGTCAAGGATTATAACAGGAAACATATCTTCCCTAGATGCATGGTGAATGTTGACATGATGAAAGCCTACGACTCAGTGGAATGGGTATATTTGGAGCAACTACTGGAGTACCTATGCTTTCCTACAAAATTCATCAAATGGGTGAAAACTTGTGTGTCAATAGTGAGTTACTCAATCATGATCAATGATGAATTGACAAAGCCTTTTGTAGCTGCCAAAGGACTTAGACATGGTGACCCCATGTCACCATTTCTATTTGTAATTGCAATGGAATACCTAAGCAGACTACTTAGAGGATTGAAGCAAGTTAAAGAGTACAAATTTCATCCAAGGTGTGGCAAGCTCAATATAACTCACCTCAGTTTTGCAGATGAACTGCTGATGATTGCCAGAGGTGATAGTAAATCAGTTCAAACTTTACATGCTTGCTTCAAACAGTTTTCAGTAGCATCTGGACTACAAGCCAACCTCCCTAAGAGTGCTATCTATTTGGTTGAGTAGCACACACTGAAAAGGTGAAAATTTTGCGGGATACTGGCTATTCACTTGGGGATCTGGGCATTTTAAATACTTGGGAATTCCTTTGGATACAAAGAAGATAACAAATTTACAATGGCAATCATTGATTGAGAAAATAGTTGCAAGAATCTCCTCTTGGACAGCTCAAAAGTTGTCTTATGCTGGTAGGGTGCAGGTAGTACAGACAGTGATATTTGCTATTCAATCTTATTGGGCCCAAGTGTTCATATTGCCAGCTAAAGTGATGAAATTAATTGAGTCCTGTTGTATAAGCTACATATGGTCCAACACTAATATAATTACAAAGAGAACATTGATAGCATGGGAGAAAATGTGTCTGCCTAAACCAGCCGGAGATTATAATCTAATGAATCTTCAAGTGTGAAACAAGGCAGCCATCACTAACATGCACTGGGACTTGTCACAAAAGAAGGATAAATCTTGGATAAGATGGATTCACACATATTATATCAAGGGGAAAAGCATACTGGAAATGACTATTCCTCAACAGGCAAGTTGGATGGTGAGGAAGATTATGTAGGCAAGGAAAGTAATACAACAAGAGCCAACAGTAAAGCAAAGACAGAGTGTTACTAAGCAAGTTTACCTAGGACTACTGGGAAACTACAACAAAGTGGTATGGAGATCCTTAATGTTTCACAATGATGCCAGACCTAAGGCAGTATTCACAATGTGGATTCAATGCAATGGTAGATTGTTGACGGCAGATAGGCTAACTAAGTGGGGAATTCAAGTAAGTCCAAGATGTAGCTTATGTAATAGTGCAGATGAATCACATCTGCATCTATTTGGTGAATGCAACTTTTCCAGAACAGTATGGTGGAGACTACTAAGATGGTTACAAATGTATGATGCTCCAGTGAACTCTTGGACACAGATGGTTACATGGGTGATTATACAAGCTAAAGGAAAGTCGTGTAAAGTTAGAACAGTAAAAATGATATATGCTGAATACATTTCTGGGATATGGAAAGAGAGGAACAATAGAATTTTTGAAGAGAAAGCAAGGAATGCAGATCAAATAGCTAGAGAGTTGGCATGTATATGCAACATTAGAGCACAAGGGCTAGTGAGAGCAAAGAAGCAGCAACTTAAATTTTGAAGGCAAAAACAACAACTGACCAGCAATACTTGACCATTATGTTCTGCTTATAGTATATGTATAGTGATAGATGAATGTAAAGAACTAAGCAAGTCGAGGAAGACTTTGCTGATTTGTAATGACTTCTTTGGTGATTAATGAAAATATAATTACCAAAAAAAAGAAGAAGATACATTTGGTTGAAGCTTGATCCTGATTATGATGTTATGCACACGCTGCAGAAACTGTACTGCTGCTCAAAGCTGATTGGGAAAAGTCACCATCTTACACCATTGAGGNATACAATTTTAACTCCATATATAGCATCTTAGAGTATATTTTAGTGTATTTATCTCTTGTATTACAAAAGTGTTAACGAATTACATTTATATTATTTATATTAATTTATCAATTCATTAATTATTCGTACTTAGTAATGTATAAGATTGATCATCAATTACAATATAATTTATGTATGCGTATTAAATTAGTCATGTACTTAAAATATAACTTAAAAAATTACTTTACATAGATGTCATTATAATCTATTAAAATTAATTACCTACCGAATAATTATTTATAATGATTTTAGTTAAATAAAATAATTATTTAAAGCTTCTAATAATTTTTTTTATAATAATTTAGTTATAATAATTGAAAAGAAAAATAAATTTTTTTTTTAAAAGCGACCACAATTGGTCGCTATTTTGGTCAAACGGTCAATAATTAATTAGAGACCAAAAATAGCGACCAACTATGGTCGCTTTTCCGAAAAACCAGACCCAAAAACGGGTCTCCCCCCATTTTTCATATTATCTCCCCAAAAATTTCCCTTCTCCTCTCTTTCCCTCCCTCCCCTTCTCTTTCACTCCCACTGTCGTCCACCAACTACTGCCGGACCACTGCTCGCCGAACCTCCTCTTGTCGCCGCCACTGCTCGCCGGACCTCCCCTTGTCGCCGCCACTGCTCGCCGGACCACCCACTGCCGCCCCCCCACCACCCTATCTCTCATTCTCCACCTTAAAAAAAGGTAAGTTTGAACTTGAATCTTGAATCTTTTTCTAGTTTTAGTTTCAATTATGTCAAACAGAGTATATTTTGGGAGTTGCCTTATTGGAAGGATAATCTTCTCCGTCAATGAATTTAAGGTATAAATTTTCTTTTAAGCTTTATAATTATTTATATTTATGATATTTTCATACAATATTTAACTTTTGAAATACAGAGCAAGTGTGTATGGGAACACCGCTATAGCACAGAGGTGGCGCGTAATTTTAATCTTAAGGCTCGAAAGTGGTTGTCGCATAGTTTCTCCAATGCTAGACTGTACAACCAGAAGCCTAACTGGTTGCTTGACGATTTTTGGAGGGATTT
>ML422689.1:43254-73842 GCA_005239525.1 Nicotiana knightiana
GAGCTTTTCCGATTCCCCGGTCTCGCGAGCCATCGCCAGAGGCTCAACTTGAACGTGAGCGTTCCTTCCGTCCTCCCCGTGTTAGTTCCTCCCGTCCTCCCCGTGATCGTTCTTCTCGTCCACCACGAAATGACCCTTCTCATTACCGTCTTGATAATGAAGATTCATCAGACGGTGATGATAATGATATAGAATGAAACAGTCATTGAGTACTTTTATATACTTTGAACTAGACAATAGAACTTTGGTCCGTTTTGGAATGGGCTTGTAATAAGTGTTAACTTAGTTTTGTTAGTTAAATGTGTTAGTTCTATTGAACTTTATACGTTGTTGGTTTTAATATTGGTTTTAATGTTGTTGTTGTTGTGCTGTTAGTTCGTATTGTTGTTGTGTTAGTATTGTTGTTGTTGTTGTGTTAGTATTGTTGTTGTTGTTGTTGTTGTTGTTGTTGTAATAGGATTTGGTATGCTGGCAGGTGGTGTGGCTGCCAAAATAGGCAGTTTCTGCCAAAATAAAATCCAGAAAAGCGACCAAAGTTGGTCGCTATTAAACCCAGATTTTCAGAATAGCGACCAAAGGTGGTCGCTAACTAACCCAGATTTCCAGAATAGCGACCAACTTTGATCGCTATGTTATTAAAAAAAATATTTTTTCTGGAAATTAGCGACCAATTGTGGTCGGTTTGGTTTAAAACAAATTAAATAAATTAGTAAAAAAATTATTTTTTCTGAAAATTAACGACCGATTGTGGTCGCTTCTGTTTAAAACAAATTAAATAAATTAATAAAAAAGCGACCAACTGTGGTCGCTATTCTCTAGATTTTAAAATATTATATTTTATTTACAGATCAGAGTTAGTCGCTATATTTTGTATAATAATAAATAAATAAATAACGTAATTTATAAATAGAGGCCAAATTTGGTCGCTAAATTTATATTATTAAAATAATATAGCGACCAAAGTTGGTCTCTTTTTTTGATACCCAGAATATTTGGTCTCTATGGTAAAGGGACCAATAAAATAGCGACCAAGCCTGTTTAGACGCATTTTGGTCGCTTTTCACTGTTTAGGGACCAACTTTGGTCGTTTTTTTCCGAATTTTTAGTAGTGGTATTAATAATGCAAGTATTACTTGTACAACCTATTTAGTATTATCCTATGTATAACTAATACATAGCAACTCATGGTATTAACAATAACACGGTTATTAATGCATGCATTAGCATTGTTAAAGACAAAATTATTCTTAAAGTCCCTTAAAGCTATAGAATATGGAGGGCATTTTTGTAAATAATTTATTTTCATAAAACTTATGCAATGCATTTTAATTTTTAATACACCACACCAAATAGTGGATAAGAAATATTGTCCGCATAACTAATGCTTACATTACTAATACACCTTATTCAACACTATTCTTATACGCCCCTACCAAACGACCCCTTTAAGTATTAAAAAAGAATTTTTACATTCCTATATACTATTTATAACTTTATTATCCCCCTCCCCCCCCTCAAGTTTCAATTTAATTACATCATATATATAAATACCAATTATATACACTTTAGGAATTAAATGAGTATCCCTTTATATTAGTAATCAATTATTTCTCATCCTTATTCTCTCTCTCATGTGTTCTTTCTCTCTCTCATGTGCTCTCTCTCTCTCTCTCTCTCTCTCTCTCTCCTGTGCTCTCTCTCTACGTCTCTCTCTATCTCGCAATCCCTAATTCCAGTAATGTATAACAAAGGAAAAGAGAGCAACAATTCCACCATTGACAGCCATTCAAAAGCTTTGAAGCTTTGAATTCGAATTTGAATTTTTCAAAAATCATTATTTGTTTGGATTGGGTGTTGTTGCAAACAATTTAGAATATTGTTTGGAGTTTCTATCTCAATTTTGAAGGTGTTTTGGTGAAGATTAGACTTGATTTTGGATGAATTTCAGATTGAAACTCGAAAGACATGACATACATTATACTTACGAAATTGTAGTAAAGTTATAGTAAAGTTGTATTATGTTGTTTATATATATTTTTTATTTAAATATTGTAAGAAAATTGAACAATATGGTATAAAAATTGTACTTAAGTTGTACGATATTGTAGTTGTATATAAATGGGTAGAACTAATTTATGAAACTTGTAGATAAGTTGTATAATATATAATTGGTTGTATGAAATTTGGTTTTACTATGTATAAATCAGATACAAAATATACAAAAGACATATTGTATAAAATTTGTATAAAAATTATATTTAAGTGGTATGATATTGTAGTTGTGTATAACTGGGTAGAGATAACATATGAAAGTTGTAGATAAATTGTATAATATATAATTATTATGTATATAATTATATTTTTTCATCGATGGTTTTTTAATACACCCTCGTGATGCTGTAGATTCGTGATGCTATAGATATATGTTGTAACGCTTCTGAGAGCCATGATTTCCATCAGAAAAAAACGATAGTTGCGCACATATTGACCCAATTCAATCGTTGTTGAGGGTATGTTTTAGAAAAATAAGAGGCAAGAAACAATATCACGGGGTGCTAGAAAATTTAGACGTGACCTTCAATACCAAACTAGACAAATGGTGAATTTAGTCTCAAGGATAGATAGAAGATAATCAGCTGCTTTTTAGAAGATGAACTTTAGGCTAGTTTCTTTAAAGGTTAACAGTTGAAGAAAGTGGCAGAACCTCACAACGAGAAGTTTTTACGGGGATTAGATTCTCTAAATCCCTAAATATAAGTTCAATTTGGAGAGAAGAAGGGAGAGAGGAGAGAAAAAAAGAAAATTGCGTAACTAAATCCCTTGATTGAAGGCACAAATAATGGATTGAGAGCCTTTTAAGGTGAATTGTATATATTTTGTAACTAAAATGTGTTTAGATCCGACAAATACCAAACATAAACATATTTCGTAATAAGATTTCAAATAATGCATATGAGTGAAAAAATTAAAAAACTCAATGGTTCATGCCGAGAAGTCTACAATTACACTTCCCGTCTTGTTTTGAAATTCAATGCCCATTATCCCACCTATGAAAAACATTTGGACAATTTTCGTACACTCTCTTTTTGGGAGAAAAAAAAGGTCTTTTCCGAGTTGTTATCAAAGTGTTGGACACAGTCCAACTAGAAAGCCCATATCACCAGCGTCCCAAGATTCGTTCGAAGACAGTTATCACATCGCTGCAAGTACAGCTGGGAACAATATAAAATAAGGTCATCCTCTTCAATTCTATCCACGCGATGAGCACAAAGCGAACTATTCTTCCGCCTTTTACAAAAGAATACCGTGTGCACGTCGCAATTGGTAGCATACGCCTATTTTTGGAGGGGTAAAAACCCCCTACAACACTAGTTAAAACCTTTTCCCAATTGCACTCAAGTGTTTTGGGATTTTGTTCCGGTGAATAGTTAGGTTGTTTAGCAAAAAAAGGTTCCATGTAAACTAGCTGCAGTCAGTTGCAGGTTGCTCTCTCGACAGAATTAAATCTGTGCTTGAACCTGAAGAAAAAATTAGTTCTATTCAATTCCATAATATGAAGAGTAACCTGACTGCACTAATTATTAGTTTAATTTGTCTTTCCAGGCGCTGCAAATTTCTAACTTCTCAACAGTTTGGATCTTTAGTTATCAAATTTGTGTTGTTCGTCATCACGCAGACTCCAGTAGAAGAAACCCAATTGTTATTGCTTAACTTATTTCGATCTAAGAAAATAGTGTCAAGATTTGTGTATACGGTTAAAATCGGGCCCATATCCGATTTTACTAATTAACCGAGACTAGGGTAATGGATCGAAGATCAGCCCCGTAATAGATCAGACTGAGGTATGAAGGTAAGATACCAAGTTCGGGATTCGAGGTACCTGTCGAGATCGAGACCAAACGAGATAGACATCAAGCAAGACCGAAGATGACATAATAACAAAAAGGTGAGTTATCTCAGATCAAGAACGGTTATTTAGCTAATCATGAGATTTCCTTATGTAATTAGAGTTGTACCATAAGAAGAATTCATCTACTATATAAAAAGGGGTTCTAATCATTTGCAATCCATCCTATTCTCGCATATTTCTCTCTGAAACCCTCTTGTTCATCAGCTTATTTCGTAATTTATTTCTCAATACTCTTAGTTCGAGGGTGTCCAACTCGAGGGCTGAATTGCATCTCAATACTGGTTTGCCTTACTTTATTGTTAATTTCTATTATTAATCATCGCATTTATCAATTGGTGTTAGGTGAAATCACGTGTCCTTAAAACCACTTATAAGTTTAATTGTTATCCGATTTGAAAGGTAATTGTGTAGGGAAGGTTGAAATAGAGTTTTGAAAAATATTTTCCCTTCTCTTTATAGAGAAAATATTTTCCTCCAATTGGAGTAAAATGAGAAAAATATTTTCTAAAATATTTAAGCCAACCAAATAATATCTTTCTACCTTGACTAGTTACCTTTTTATAATCACATAATTTTCATCTCTAAATGTGAAATATTTAAATATAATCTTCGCACTTAACAAATTAGATATATCTATTGTGCATGTACAAGGAATAAAAAAGAAAATAACCGTCCATACCTTTCCTGCTTAAAAAATCGTTGCTAATGGAAATGATCAAGAAAGGCTCTACTCTATATAAAAAAGCTCTAACAGTTAGAAAAAAAGAAAGAAAAGCTCTACTCTACAGTTGGAAAAAAAAATCTGTCATAACAGAAAGAAGAAATCAACAATGTGGAAGAACATTAATCTTGGTGCAGTAATTACAAGCTCCGAGTAATTATCTTTAATTTCTTTGAATGTGAGATAGTTTTATGGACTCTTTGTGAGGGAAATGGTATTTCTTTGATCATTAGGTTTTGGACAAAGCTTAACATCTTCATACATAAAATATGAAATCAATGTTTTAGTGACTTATAATTTTTAAACTTTGTAGGAACATGATGACACTGTCACCAATAACTCCCCCTATGAGGGAGTTGTTCTCTCCTATGAATTTTTCATAGAGAAAAAAGTAAATTGATATTAATACCCATACTAATACGCCCTCGTGTATTGTAAACTCCTTGGTGGAGGAACTCCACTAAAATAATTTATTGTTTGTTCTTCAATATCTGGAATAAGGTCAATTATTTGTGGATTATTCATATGATTTTGTTGGGCTGGGGCGTCTTCCGCTTGCAGGGCAAACTGCTCGACCAAAATTACTTATTTATCGACAATCATGACTTCTTCCTCTTCATCATCCTTGTCATGATCAGCACCATCCTCGATACTCATATCATTTTTCTTTTTTCTGTATAAAATTGCTCTTGAATTTTCTCAAGAGTTGTCTGATATATAGGAGAGAGCAACTTCCTCATAGGGGGAGTTGTTGGTGATAGTGTCATCATGTTCCGACAAAGTTCAAAAATTACAAGTCACTAAAATATTAATTTTATATTTTTTGTATAGAGATGTTAAGCTTTGTCCAAAACCTAATGATCAAAGAAATACCATTTCCCTCACAAAGAGTTCACAAAACTATCTCAGATTCAAAGAAATTAAAGATAATTACCTAAAACTTGTAATTACTGCACCAAGATTAATGTTCTTCCACATTGTTGATTTTTTTTTTCTGTTAGGGCAGATCTTTTTTTCCCACTGTAGACTAGAGCTTTTCTGATTTCTTCTTTAACTGTTAGAGCTTCTTTATATAGAGTAGAGCCTTTCTTGATCATTTCCATTAGCAACGGTTTTTTTAAGTAGGAAGGGCGTGAACGGTTGTTTTCTTTTTTATTCCTTGTACATGCACAATAGATATTACATCTAATTTTTTAAGTGCGAAGATTATATTTAAATATTTCACCTTTAGAGATGAAAATTATGTGATTATTAGAAAGGTAATTATTCAAGGTAGAAAGATATTATTTGGTTGACTTAAATGTTTTGAAAAATATTTTCCTCATTAACTCATTTTACTCCAATTAGGAAAATATTTTCCCTATCAAGAGAAGAGAAAATATTTTCCAAAACTCATTTGGGACCACGTTATATGCCGATTTGGGATGCCTGCCGAGATTGTGTGCGATAATGGGAAGCAGTTCATCGGCAGCAAAGTGACAAAATTTCTCGAGGATCACAAGATTAAAAGGATCCTATCGACACCATATCATCCCAGTGGGAACGGAAAAGGCGAATCGACGAACAAGACCATCATTCAAAATTTAAAGAAAAGACTGACCGACGCTAAGGGAAAATGGAGAGAGATCCCGTCCGAGGTCCTTTAAGCGTACCGCAGAAGGTCGAAATCTAGTACGGGGGCAACACCATTTACCTTAGTCTATGGTGCTGCAGCTCTTACCCCGGTCGAAGTCGGGGAACCTAGCCTCAGGTTTCGATATGCAACGGAGGAATCAAATCACGAGGCTATGAATACAAGCCTCGAATTGCTGGATGAAAGACAGGAAGCCACCCTCGTTCGAATGACCACACATAAACGGCGAATCGAAAGATATTATAATCGGAGAGTCAATCTTCGACACTTTAAAATCGGGGATTTATTACTAAGAAAAGTCACCCTCAACACTCGAAATTCGAATGAAGGAAAACGTGGCCCAAATTGGGAGGGACCATATCAAGTCCTTTACGTCATCGGAAAAGGATCCTACAAGCTCGACACGGTAAATGTCTTACAATTACCAAACAATTTGAATGTTTCACTTCTCAAACGATACTACTGCTAAAGTACGATCTTCTCCATTTTCATTAATATTTTAAATTAATAAACTGCAGGTGTTCGATCGAAGGCGTTGATGGATCCCTCAACACGAAGTCCTTAGGTCTGAAAGCACGTGCTGCACTCTTTTTCCCTTAGACCGGTTTTTGTCCCAAATGGGTTTTTCCTACGAGGTTTTTAACGAGGCAACCATTGTTCGTGCTAACTTAGAGCAATTCAACTCTATCCGAGGCTTCTTTACAATCAACCTCAAATACTGAGAGGCATCACTCTTGAATGTCAACTTTGTTACAAGGAAAGTACTTCGATCAACAGGATCTCGATAGGTAAATATTGTAAGGGCCAAACAGTCCAATGAACCGTGCCTATGTAGGTTACTCGAGCCCTAACATCAAATATGTGCGCATGTATAATTATCTATGAAGAGAAATATTTTACCTTGCCAAATATTTCGTGCCTTTGAAAAATTTTACTTTACCATTTCATACTCTTGATCTATTGTAGAAACAGACTTAAGGGCCGATCACGACTGATGTTCGAACAAACACTGGCGGGATTGCCATCCGAAAAATAGAATTATTGAAACTTTGAGACTATAAGACCTTACAGGCAACCCTCGGTTTTTTAGGCCACGACCACCCTACTCGGGGACTACCCCACTCGGGGACTGACACTTCGAGCAAACTCGAAATAAAATGGGAAAATAAGCTTAAGAGGCAAATCCCAAATAAAAGGCCACCGACAAATTAACACGGTTTGGAGACGTCCGAATTCCGTAATAAAACAGGCCTTCAAATATTTTCATAAACCGGTTAAAAAGGCTACCTTCGGCAAAATTACAAAGGGTTTCGATAACATCGACCCTCAAAAACCCTAGGGGGTACCGAATTGTTCGAACTCTCGAACAAATTATTTATTTCATGCTAAGGCATTACGAAACAAAGGGTTTCAATAATATCGACCCTCGAAAACCCTAATGGGTATAGATTTGTTCGAACTCTCGAACAATTCCTTACCTCGTGCTAAGGCATAACAAATTTTTATATGATTAACTTTTTAAGCCAAAGGGGAAAAAGCCATTTTTTTACAAAGGCCATCGACCTAATACAAAAGCCTAAGAGCCATTTTTATTTTTGAGTTCGAGAAATCATACTCACTCAAATAGAACCTAAGGGTTACCCTACTTCAAGTTCGAACAAGTACTCACTCGATTATAAAAACTACACTAGTTTGGCTTCGACCAAATTGCCTAAGCCTCGAACCTATGAATACAATTTCATAAGGCATAAATGAAACAAATTTTTCATAAGGAAGAAATGAAATAAAGACAAGTCGAGAAGAAAAGAGATCTTTATATATATGAAAGATTATTTACAAGGTCCGATCAGGATCCTATACAGAAAATCTAGAGGGAAAATCCTAAGTGCCTAATTTTCCCCGGGAGCTACATCTTCACCATCGGAATCCCCTCTGCTCTCGGACCTGCTCACGCTCCCCGCATAATCATTAGAAGAAGAAGCCAGTGCCTTGGCATCGGCTTCGAGCTCTTTAGCGTTTTTGATCTCATCAGTGAGATCGAAGCCTCGAGCATGGATCTCCTCGAGGGTTTCTCTTCGAGACTGGCACTTGGCAAGATCGGCAACCCAGTATGCTCGATTTTGGGAAGCATCAGCAACTTCCTTTTCTCGAGCTTGAGCGGCTTCAGCATCAGACCCGTAGACGGCCACGATCGCCTCAGCATTAGCCTTTGTTTCGGCCTCAGACTTGGCCGTTGCAATTTCGATGACCAACCGGGCCTGGAGCTCCTCAATTTTCTTGGCCTGTGCCAAATGTTTCTCTTTCATACCCTGAAGCTGATTGTCAGTCGAGGACAACTGAGCCAGAGCAACCTCCTTCTCTGAGGCAAGGCGGTCCATATTCTGCTTCCACGCTAAGGTCTCCACCTTTACTGCATCTACCTTTCCACGGAGTTGCTCGATCATCTCGAGCTTCTACTGGACCTGTGCTGTGAGTTCGAATTGTTAGCCATCACCCCCGAACCGGTGCCATGAGCTTCTACGATTTTATTTACCCGCTCGGTCAGGTCGTTTTGTTCCTTCTGAGCGACGGCTAGCTCAGATCGAAGGTCCTTGATTTCTTCTTCTTTTTGCCCACTGAGAAGTTTAAGGGTCTTATCCTCGGTGAGACTTAGAATGTCGGCCTCGTACCTGCTCAGTTCTGCTCGAGACCTAGAAAATGCTTCCTAATGAAGCACCGAGGCCTACACAAATGGAAGGAAAGAAATTAGACAAAAAGAAAAACACAAGCATGCTATCAACATGGGAAGTTAAGGCTTATCTGATTCAAGGCTTTTTGTGCCTCATTGAAAGAAACGGAGCCCCCACTTCGTCCATTAGGTCCTGGTCTTCCTGCGTGAACGGACCCCGAAGATAACTGGCCACCTCTACGGGGGCGGCAAAAACTCGTGCATCCTCCGGGATGAAGATGACAATTATTCGTTTGATTCCGGGACAAACGTTAGGAGTCGGGAACTGATTGGTCAGTCTGAAGCTCGAGGAGGTCCCACCTGAATCCTTCCTCGGTATTTTTAAATCACTTAGGCCGGCGGCATCCTCAATTCCGGCAAAATAACCACGGAAGGGATCCTTCCCTACGTGGGCTCCTTATGCATCAGGAGTCTTCATGGCTTGAGTCTCCCGAATCATCTCCTCGGAAATGAAGGGAGGGACGATGAGTCTCCAACTTCTATTACCACAAGTGGGTCTCTTGGGGAATTCTTTTCATCTCGAAAAGTCTTGAGACTGACCTCCACAGCCGATTCCTCCACTTTCTTGCCTCGAGACGAGACATCTTCAGCCTTTGCTAACTCGGGGACTCCACCTGAGTCTCCTCTAGAGGCCCCATCAGCTCGGGGCAGAATAGTTTTGGCTCCTACCAGCTCGACGAACTTCTGAGCTTCAGTGTTCGTCTTTACTCGGGCCACCAGCCCGGAGCCATTTTCCTCTTCTTCCTCTCTTAGGAGTCGAATTGACTCCACAAGCAAGGGGATGGTATCCTTTTTCGGTTTACGAGCCGCTCTTTTCTTAGGCTCTGGATCTTCAGAGGTCGAGGTCCCTTTTCTTTTTTTCTCCTTTACCGGCTTCGGGACCGGGATCGAAGTTTATTCTTAGTCAGATGGGGGCCTCATGACTGCATCTTTGCCGAGACCTACGAGAGAAGAAATTGAATAAGTGTGGAGGAAAATCTGAACCAAATTACTATACACGTAAAAAAATGCTTACCATGATTTTTTGCTTCCCACCGGCCTTTTGATAGATCGCGCCATGCACGCTCAATGTATGTAGAGGTCGAGGCCAGGTCCCTGACCCAGCTCTCGAGGTTAGGAATTGCACCGGGCATCTAAGCAGCCGCTACATCATGGAAAAGGATATCGATGAGAAAAAGTAACGAAGCAAAATAACAAATAGAAACTAATAGTGGGATTGTACTTACGCTTCATATTCCACTTCTCGGGAAATAACATCTTCTCGGCCGGGATCAGGTCCGAAGTCCTCACTTGAATGAACTGACCCATCCAACCTCAATCTTTGTCCTCATCTATGCTCGAAATCAGCGCCTTGGTAGCCCGGTGCTGAAGCTTTATTAGCCCACCTCGGTAGAGTCAGGGGCTGTACAACCTGATGAGATGGTCGAGGGTGAAACGAAGCCCCTCGATTTTTCTCACAAAAAATCGGAGCAGAATAACAATCCTCCAAAAGGAGGGATGGATTTGACTTAGGGTTATTTGGTATTTGCGGCAGGAATCAATGATAACGGGATCGAGGGGACCCAACATGAAAGGGTAAGTGTAAACACTCAAAAACCCTTCCACGTGGGTAGTGATGTTTTCTTCGGGGCCAGAATCACCATTTTGCCCTTCCACTTGCAGTCTTTCTTCACATGAAGGAAGTTCTCAGATATCGAGCATATGTATCTCGACATTGGCTCGCATCGACCAGGGACCGATAAAGTTTTCTCGATCTTAAAGTCGAAACTGACGACGCACCCCCCGGGAACACACTCCTCAGGGCGCGGCTCCACCGGTGTTTTCTCACCGGCCGACCGAGATGATTAAGCGGTTTCTTTTTGTGGCACAGTTTTTGACGTTTTCGCCATTTGGTTTGAGTTTAAAGAAAGAGGAATATAATAAGATTTGGTGTTTTGAGAAGGGGTTAACAACGAATCTTGAAGATTTGCAGATGGAAGGACTTAAAGGATGCAAAAAGCTTTGGAGATTAGAAGAGATTGAAAGTAAAGTTTGAATCAATGGGAAATATGCCTATTTATGGGTTTCACAGCGACGGTTCAGAACCACTAATGGCCGACCATCAACTGACACGCACTAAATTCTTAAGGAACTGTACTGATGGGACGTTTCGGTCACTTCTGTCGCTTACATCACGGTGATGACATCATGATAAATCAGGGTAAAGGTCGAAGATTCAATTCATTTCTTGTCATTACACTCAAAAAAGTGAGGGGACTATCTGGATACGGTTAAAATCGGGCCCATACAATTTTACTGGTTAATCGAGACCAGGGTAATGGACCGTAGATCGTCCCCGTAATAGATCAGACTGAGGTATGAGGGTAAGATACCAAGTTCGGGATTCGAGGTACATGTTGAGATCGAGACCAGTAGTGATCGAGACCAAACGAGATAGACATCAAGCAAGACTGAAGAGGGAATAATAATAGAAAGGCGAGATATCCGCGACTGGTCGAAGAACATGGCAGAAATCTCGGAACAAATCAAATCAAGAATGGTTATTTAGTTAATCATGGGATTTTCTTCTGTAATTAGAGTTGTACCATAAGTTGAATTCCTTTACTATATAAAGAGGGGTCCTAATCATTTATAATCCATCTTATTCTTGCATATCAACACAATATAACACTCGTTCTTTATGAAACCCTCTTGTTCATCATCTTATTTCGTAATTTATTTCTCAATACTGTCAGTTCGAGGGTGTCCAACTCGAGGGCTGAATTGCATCTCAATACTGGTTTACCTTACTTTATTGTTAATTTCTATTATTAATCATCGCATTTATCAATTGGTGTTAGGTGAAATCACGTGTCCTTAAAACCGCTTATAAGTTTAATTGTTATCCAATTTTAAGGGTAAACAATTTGTTTATTTGCTCATTTCTTTTGAACCTGCCAAAATTTGATTCAATTAACCTATTTTGACCCATAATTGTGCAACACGTCCAATTTGTCATAATTAATTGGTAGAAATAGCGTGGGATAGCCACTTTTTAATATGGTATTTACTTTTTATCCAGTGTTTTTAATGCTGAGCAAAAATAGCCACTACTCTTTTAAAATTAATATGAAAAGACGTTTTTACCATTTTTTTCATGGGTTCTGTGTAAATATTAAGGACATGGTGTCCTTAATATTTACACTGCACACATGAAGTTAAGGACGCCATGTCCTTAACATTTACACTACTCATATAAAGTTAAGGACATGATGTCCTAAAGTTTAACAACGGAAGGTGCAAATACAAGACACTTTGTCCTTAACATGTACATAACATTCATGAAGTTAAAGACACTATGTCCTTAATATTTACCAACACTCATAAAGTTAAGGACACTATGTCCTTAACATTTACATTGCACACATGAAGTTAAAGACACCATATCCTTAACATTTACACTGTACATATGAAGTTAAGGACATGAGGTCATAAAGTTTAACAACAGAATGTGCAAATACAAGTTAAGGACATTATATCTTTAACATTTACACTGCACACATGAAGTTACGGACGCCATGTCCTCAACATTTACACTGTACATATGAAGTTAAGGACATGATGTCCTAAAGTTTAATAACAGAAAGTGCAAATACATGATATTTTGTCCTTAATATTTACACAACATTCATGAAGTTAAGGACACCACGTCCTTAATATTTATACAACATTCATGAAGTTAAGGACACCATGTCCTTAATATTTACACAACACCCATGTCTAACACAGGGGTATTTTTATCCGGGCGGATAAAAGATTATTAAGCATTAGTTAAAAAGTAAATACATTTTAAACAGTGGCTAAAAAGTAAAAACATCTCTAAATAGTGGCTAACCATGCACTTCCCTCTTAGAATTGTAGGTCTTAAGGTTGAACTTGTTGCGTAACTCTTCTTAGGCCCAACTTATTTTATTAGTACACATTTCGGACGGATTGGATTATAAACTGTTCTCATTCGTCCAAAACTCAACCTACAAATTTGATAGTGTAAAAAAAAAAAAAAAACTCATATATCAATAAGGTGAAAGGTGCACAACTAAAAACGGAGGATTTGCATCTATACTCAATTTTTGAGTTATTTTTTAATTTGTACCCGCTTTGCAAAAAAAAAAATTGTAAGTGTACCCACTTTTATGATAACTTCAGACATACGAGCCTGAAGTAGCAAAGACAATCACACAAACTTCAGTTCATAGTGCAATGGCAAACTTCAATTCAATAACACTACAATATGTTTTGCCTGAAGTTTTTATTTTATAATTGCTGAACTTCAGCATTCTAGGAGCTGGAAGTTTGTTTAGTATTTGCTGAACTTCAGCATTCTAGGAGCTGGAATTTGTTTTGTATTTGTTGAACTTCAACATTCTAGGAGCTGAAGTTTGTTTTGTATTTCCTGAACTTCAGCATTCTAGGAGCTGAAGTTTTTGTTTGTATTTGCTGAACTTCAGCTCGATTATTTTGTAATTGAAAACAAAAACATGTGTACTGTGATATAAATTTCCGAGTATCTTGTGCTAATTCATTGCCTAGGCAAAAAATGCATCCACCTAACTAGAAACAAAGGAGACGAAGTGAAAAAATGATGCATCAGCAGTTTAACATGTAGCTAGAGCATAAAACAATTAAAGAATCTGTCTGTTTCTTGCTTTGTTCACAAAATGCCTCTTCTATTGAAAGCTTGGAGGTGAGCGGCAGTTGAGTGAAAAATCTTGAGAAGAAGAAAACGAGGAGGAGAAGGAGGAGGAGAAAGAGGTTTGAAGTTGTTTAAAAAGTAGTTACAAGTTAAATTTAAAAAAAAAAAAGTATATGTTAAATGGAGACGACCAAATAAAGCGCCCCGTGCCATTTTTACGTTATATAAGAAAACTTAAATTTTGATGCATAAACACAAATATTTTGATATACAACAGAAAGAAGAAAACGCAAAGGAAACCAAAAAGAACCGAAATTAGGACTGCTAAATTTTTTCATCCTTGCCAGCCTCAACCAAACGGGGAAAAACATAAAATACCGATTCTTTCTTTTTTAACCTTTCTTTAATTTATGCGCTGATTTTCAAATCCAACTCCCAACTGTCTTTTATATCCATGTCTTTCTCTTTCTCTCTGATGTCTCATTTCCAAACAGAAAGAGAAAGAGAAAGAGAAAGAGAAAAGGAGTTTCTCTTTTTTTTCTTCAAAAATATCATACATTAACTTTCTCTGAAAACAACCCAGAAAAGAAGAGGAAAAAAAATTCTTGATCCTTTTAACTATTATCAACAATATTGTTACGTATAATGCATGGCAAATACTAACAAAATTGTAATTGGACCATAGTTATCAAAAGAAAACACATCCAATAGTTTCTCCAAATGCATGTAACACAACATATTGACCCTTTTCTTCTATTTGAAGAATGAAATGCCAAGGAAATTAAATGGGATTTTTTTTTTTTGGCTTAACATTCTCTGTATAATTTGAGGGGAATGGAAAAAATGGAAGGTGGGTTGGAGGAGATGCAGGGGGGCGCAGAGAGGATTTTTGTTTCAGTGAGGTTAAGGCCATTAAATGAGAAAGAGGAGAGAAATGATGTTTCAGACTGGGAATGTGTCAATGATACAACAATTATACACAAGAATGTTAGCCTTTCGCCATCAGAACGCTTAATGTATCCCTCTGCATATACGTTTGGTATGTCTTTACATTTGATTGTTGTAAAAATGGTTCCAAATTTGTTTGTTTTTATTTATTTATTTATGTAAAAAGAATATTTTCGTGAATTTACATTGAAAGATCGTTTTCAATGATTTTGTTGTGTTATTGGTTTATGATTTTGTTTGTAGACAGGGTATTTAGCAGTGATTGCTCTACAAGACAGGTCTATGAAGAAGCAGCTAAAGAAGTTGCTCTTTCAGTAGTCAAAGGATTCAATTGTGAGTGCATCTGCTTCTACTTTTTGGAATTTCTGAACACAAGTCCATGTCCTGTTGTATTATTGATCTAAAGTAATTTATGTATCAAGTAGCAAGTATTTTTGCCTATGGCCAAACCAGCAGCGGAAAGACCTACACTATGACTGGAATAACTGAATATGCCATAGCAGATATCTACGAATACGTACAGAAGGTAACTACTTCATGATCAATTGTTTGTTGTCTGTTTAACCAGGAGTTTTTGCTTATGAAATTATATTACTTGTATGTAGCACAAAGAGAGAGACTTTATTTTGAAGCTTTCTGCTATGGAGATATACAATGAATCTGTCAGAGATCTCCTTAGTGAAGATAGCGTTCCACTTAGACTTCTTGACGATCCAGAGGTTAGTTTGCTTCACTGATCAACAAAATATTACTGCTTGTTTTTGTATATCTTTTCCTTGTCTTAAATCATGCCGATCAATTTCAACAGAGAGGGACTGTTGTTGAGAAACTCACAGAGGAAACATTGAGGGAGTGGGGCCATGTGATTCAGCTACTTTCTATTTGTGAAGGTAACAAAATGAATAGCTTTTTTTTTTTGGCATATCATTAACCATGGTCTTGAGTTCAAAATTGAATGTTGCAGCTCAGAGACAGATTGGGGAGACTGCCTTCAATGAAACAAGCTCCAGATCTCACCAAGTCATCAGACTGGTAAAAAAACTGAAATTTGTTGTCTACCATGCTATTGACCTTTTAATACAACTAGAAGTTTGAAGTATAATTTGTTGCAGACAATTGAAAGTTCTGCTCGTGAGCACTTAGGTAGGGACAACCTGGGTACCCTTTTAGCTACTGTGGTAAGAAAATGTATCTCTCATGAAGAGCAACTGATAAATAGTGTGCTGTTACTATTATACTAAGGTAACTGCTGAATGTTTTTCCATTGAAACACAGAATTTTGTTGATTTGGCTGGAAGTGAGCGGGCATCTCAGTCGTTGTCAGCTGGTGCAAGACTGAAAGAAGGTTGTCACATAAATCGCAGCTTGCTGACCCTGGGCACTGTTATTCGTAAGCTAAGGTCGTTTAATTTTCTTGCACTGTTACGAAAAGCTTTGCCCTCTGTATTACATTATATAATCAGTTGCATGAAAATGTGCCTAGGTCCTCTTAGCATTATTGCATTCTTTTGTTTTTTTTAAATTTTCAATTCTGTTTTATTAATTCCTATGGCCTGCAAAAATTTAAAACGGAAGCCAGATTTAAGCATGACATACCTCCTCTGATCAATGCGGACGATTGTAACTAATTCAAGTTGTTGTATAACTTAATGCAGCAAGGATAGGACTGGTCACATTCCTTTCCGAGATTCAAAGGTAACCCGGATATTACAGCCGTCATTGAGTGGCAACGGTAGAACTGCCATCATCTGTACAATGAGTCCTGCACGAAGTCATGTTGAGCAATCAAGAAATACTCTACTATTTGCAAGTTGTGCTAAGGAAGTAACTACTAACGCCCCCCAAGTGAACGTAGCCATGTCAGATAAAGCATTGGTGAAGCATTTACAGAGGGAGTTAGCAAGGTTGGAAAGTGAGTTAAGGTATCCAAGGGCTTGTATATTCCCTTCAGATTACGAAGCGTTACTGCAAGAGAAGGACCTTCAAATACAACAGGTAACGCATTTTGATGATGATAAAAAGTACTTGAAAAATTGGAACCTCTTTCCTTTGTGACATCTGATTGTTTTACCTGGAAACTTTGGCTTGTTTCCTTCTCACACCAAAGGAAGTGACTAATGTATATTTTTACAATAACAAGTAAAAGGCATACAAAATGCTGGCCTAACATGTTAGTGTATCAACAAAAAGTAATCTGTTATTGGGAAGGCACAATTGTCGTACAAGCACAAACAAATATCATTATATGTGAAACTAAAAACAAAACAAATTGAAGGTTCAAAATTCACTGACGGAAGAATACAGATAACTGAGATATTCAGCATGCAAGATTTGCCCTTATATATATAGGATGTTAATGGCTTCTATTCTTTTGCAAATGAAGCATATAATATTACCCCCTGACATGCTATTTTGAGATATCTCTCATTTCCTGATTATGTTACAAAAATGCACTACTGTCCGACGTCTTGAACCCTTGGTCAATTTTCCCCTCTTCTATAGCTGGAGAAGGAGATAAAGGACTTAATTTTGCAACGTGATATTGCTCAGAGTCAAGTTAAAGATCTGTTGAAACTGCTTGGAGATGATGTAATACAGGTATATAAAAGTTTAGTAGACTCTACTTGCTTCCTCATTTATATATTTGCTTATTCTATGCTAAAAGGCACTTTGTACTTGTTCTACAGGTTGGTCTAGGACACTACCCAAATTTGCGCGTGAAGAGATCACCAGATTTTCAAAGCCCAATGCAACAGATTTCCATTTTGAGGGACACTTGTTACATAGATGTTGATGTTAGAACACGTTCAATTGGACATAGCAGGAGTAGCTCTGAAGATCAGATTATACACGTGCCAGAGTTTGAAGAAACCATCTTACGCAACAGTACGTTTCCAATGCTGTTACCTGGTAGTTCAAATTATAGCAGAAGTGATTCCTGTCTGGGATGGGATGAAGTTGAAAAACAAAGTAATGAAACTTCTGAGGATCTATGCAAAGAAGTTCGCTGCATTGAAACAGAAGAATCGAGTGTGAAGGGAACACAAGAATCCAATTATTCATTTCCTGAACAAAATGGTGGCTTTCCAGCTTTACTAACCATTGTAAATAGGGAGAGAACAAATCAGGGAACATTATTATCTTCAGACAACGGATACAGAAGATCGGTGACACCTCGAAATAAGGAAAACGGGGAACTGAAACCATTGCCCTTTAAAGAAGACCAAGAATCAGTGTCATCATCATTTTTCGCGGAAGAAAGTAAATCCAATAGAGAATTGGTGTCACTTTTCTTAAGGGTTGACCAAGCCCTTGAATCACCAAAGTTCAAGGAAGAGAAAGAATTAACTTGTGTTCATTCCTCAAATGCTCCTCCAGAAAAGTTATCCTCACAATGTGATTTCGATGATGATACATCATGCAATAGAAACTTGAAGTTATGTAAAAGTAAAAGCTGCAAAGCTAGTATAATTACTGATCGATCTTCACCATGCTTGGAGGAATCCAACAGAAATAAAAGTACACCAACATCTGAAACAGCAAGAAGTTTCAATGCAAGACCTCAGGATTCAGAAATGGAAGTTTCTCACCTGAACTTTGGCTCTGATATTAAGTGTTCAGGTAATGGTTCCACCTTCCATGCACATAGTGACTTCAATGTTGAGCTTGAAGTTCCAGAAAGGAAACCTTTAACTGATGAGGATGTCAATGATGCTGATGGTGCACGGGATGCAAGGACAAATGGAATGGATGGGCTTCAACATGAAATGGATGTCAAAGATTGGCATGTGAGTATCAGCCTTTTTCTTCTCCGTTTCACTCTGCCGTTTTATTAAGTTCCCCCCTACCTCTTAAATCTTCTTTAATATGCGAGTGATGTGTCCTCGTATGTTACAGGTTCAGGAGGTTGAACTAGAGCATGATAAACCGTCAAAAAGTGTGAGAGATGCTGGATTGGAGCCAGTAGAAGATGATTATAAAAGTCGTTACAGTTGGCCCTTAGAATTCAAGAGACTCCAAAAAGAGATTATTGAACTTTGGCATGCTTGCAATGTCTCCTTGGCACATAGAACCTACTTCTTCCTTCTTTTCCAAGGTGATTCCACAGATGCTATATATATGGAGGTTGAAATTAGAAGGTTAACCTTCCTCAAGGACACATTTTCACGTGGAGAGAAAACCGTGGTCAATGGTAGGACTTTGTCACTAGAGGGAAGGTAATCTGCTTGCATCCATTTGAGAATTTACTCTATGGTCTTTCCCTGCGGATAGATGTGTGTAAGCAGATATACAAGTCATATGGAAATGAATTGTTCATAAACCTCCATTTCTATCTTTATATTTACTCGCATAAAGTAAACAAAAAGCTCAACAGTTTGCTAATTGACTAAGAGTTTCTCATACTTGCTGCGCAATATACCATATACATATATATGTTCCATGTCTGAACTTTGAAGGATGATAGAGTTGATGTTTTCATGTGCACATACCCCTTAGTCTTTCTGCCAATGTTACCAATATGCTGAGTACTAATGTACTTTCATGTATACAGTTGTCCAACAACTTTCTTCGACTTCTTTAGTCAATTCAGGCTTGTATTTGATCCGTGAATGTAAATGCAATTGACTGCTATAGAACATTAAAATGACATATGGTTTCATTAAGTCTTGTTTCATTGGAAAACAGCAAGAAAGATCTGCGAGAAGAGAGAAGGATGCTGAGCAAGCAAATGCAGAAAAAGTTAAGCGAAGCAGAACGAGACAGCCTATACCTTAAGTGGGGGATTGGGATCAATAGCAAAAGGAGGAGGTTACAATTGGCTCAGCGATTATGGACGGAGACAGATGATATGAACCACATTGCAGATAGTGCATACTTGGTTGCAAAGCTGGTTGGGTTGATGGAGCCAGGAAAAGGTCCTAAGGAGATGTTTGGACTTGATTTTCCAAATACAAGTAGAAATTACAGTTTTAAAACAGGCCTGAAATCTCTTTTGTGAGAGTATTGAGGAAGATCTTATGAGGAGATATTACTTGGTGAAGGCTGCATTACATCTTCCAGCTCCATTTTCTTTGATGTTCTGATTTTAATATTAGTTGAGCCAATTTTCTCCAGTTTTTTCTTTTTTTGCTTTATTCCCTTTTGTCACACTGATTGTAATGAGTTTTAGTTTTGTACAGGAGGCCCAAATTGATATTACTTGTTGAAGAATCTTTCACTAACTAGCTAATAGTCCTCTCCCATGAACAGAACATTTACTAATTTCATCTTCTTTTTTTTTTTTAAAGGTAAATGTTTTATTGATAGAAGGTACCAAGATGGTACAAGTAGTACAATAAGAAAGGGAATGCACATCAGAACATAAAAAACATAATGATTACAGACTGTCTGCCCCCTAGCAAGTCCAAGAAATCCATATATTCATTTGTGCTTCCAATAAGTATCTGGTTCCTAAGCTCTCATGTCTTATCCATGTATCAGTCCAGAACCTGAACCTCACACCATTGCCCACTTATAAATTGGTATGAGAAAAGAGTTCATCCCATAACCTGATTATGTTCTTCCAGACCCACCCTTTTGTGTGAGAGTAGCTAAACATGGTCTCCATCCCTCCCTTTACTCCATGAACAGCTTCAATTATTTTCTTTTGTGAGAAAGCACGTGAGAAAATATTATTGAGTAATATTCTATGTTACAATAAGCCTTATTTATATGTATACATAACATATAACCTACTCCTGTTACATAAGGGACTAGGACTAATTACACACATTAACATAACTATTCTAACGCTCCCCTCAAGCTGGTGCATATAAATCATATGTACCGAGCTTGTTACATATGTAGTTAATACGAGGACCAATGAGAGACTTGGTGAAAATATCTGCAAGCTGATCATTCGACTTCACAAACTTTGTAGCAATATCTCCGAGAGTATTTTTTCTCTAACAAAGTGACAGTCAATCTCAACGTGTTTAGTTCTCTCATGGAACACTGGATTTGATGCAATATGAAGAGCAACTTGATTATCACACACAAGTCCCATTTGACTAATCTCACCAAATTTCAACTCCTTGAGCAACTGCTTGATCCAAATTAGCTCACATGTCGCCATAGTCATTGCTCGATATTCTGCTTCTGCACTAGACCGAGCAACCACATTCTGTTTCTTGTTCTTCCAAGACACCAAATTTTCTCCTACTAAGACACAATATCCAGACGTAGAACGTCTATCAAAAGGTGATCCTGCCCAATCAGCATCTGAGTATCCAATGATCTGCTCATGACCTTGATCCTCAAACAATAAGCCTTTGCCTGGAGCTGATTTTATATACCGAAGAATGCAAACAACTACATCCCAATGACTATCACAGGGAGAATCCATAAACTGACTCGCAACACTCGCAGGAAACGAATTGTCAGGTCTAGTCACTGTGAGGCAATTTAATTTTCCAACTAACCGCCTATATGTTGCAGGATCTCTAAGAGGCTCCTCCTGTCCTAGCAGAAGTTTGGAATTCGGATCCATTGGAGTGTCAACAGGTCTACAACCTATCATACCTGTCTCCTCAAGAATATCTAAGGCATACTTCCATTGTGAGATCACAATGCCTGAGCTAGACTGAGCGACCTCAATACCCAGGAAATACTTTAATCTGCCCAGATCCTTAGTCTCAAAGTGCTAAAAAAGATGTTGCTTCAACTTACTAATATCATCTTGATCATTGCTGGTAATAACAATATCGTCAACATAAACGACTAGATAAATACAAAGATTTGAAGCAGAATGTCGATAAAATATATAGTGATCAGCTTCACTACGGGTCATGCCAAACTCCTGAATAACTATGCTGAACTTACCAAACCAGACTCGAGGAGACTGCTTTAGACCATAGAGAGACCGGCGCAACCAACATACAAGGCCACTAGACCCCCCCTGAGCAACAAAACCAGGTGGTTGCTCCATATAAACCTCATTCTCAAGGTCACCGTGAAGAAAAGCATTGTTAATGTCCATTTGATAGAGAGGCCAATGGCGAACAACAACGACTGATGCTATTTTATCCATGAGAGAGAAAGTATTACTGTAATTGAGACCAAATATATGAGTATACCCTTTGGCAACAAGACGAACCTTAAGTCGATCAACCAGGCCATCTGGACCAACTTTGACTACATACACCCAACAACAACCAACGACCGATTTTCGGAGGAAGAGGAACAAGATCCCAATTACCACTCGTATGTAAAGCATACATCTCGTCAATCATAGCGTGTCGCCACCCGGGATGAGACAGTGCTTCACCTGTAGACTTAGGGATGGAAATAGAGGACAAAGATGACACAAATGTACAATGGGATGATGACAGACGATGGTAACTTAAACCGACATAATGAGGATTATGATTAAGTGTGGACCGTATACCTTTTCGTAGTGCAATCGGTTGATCAAGAGGAGACAAGTCCACAGTATTAGCAGGGTCAGGTGCAGGACGTGAATCAACTGGGTCTGATGCTGGATGCGGACGACGATGATAAGTCAGGAGTGGTGGAGCTGTAGAAGGTTGAACTGGACTATGGTGGCACTGGAGCTATAGTTGGTGGAACTGGACTAGGTGGTGGCACTGGATCCAATGGTGGAACTGGAGCTATAGGTGGTGGAGCTGCAACTGGATCTATGGAGGAAGATGAATGGGAGATAGTGATGGAATCTCTAAAAGACGGAACTGGTAGCACCTCAGAAATATCTAAGTGTATGATTGGGTTTCAAAGAAGGTAACATCAGCAGACATAAGAAATCGCTGGAGGTCAAGAGAATAACATCGATATCCCTTTTGTGTTCTCAAGTAAACCAAAAATATGCACTTAAGAGTACGAGGAGCTAACTTATCTTTTCCTAGAGTAAGGTCATGAACAAAACACGTACTCCCAAAGACACGGGGTGAAAGAGAGAACAAAGGTAACTGGGGAAACAGAACAGAGAATGGAACTTGATTTTGGATAGCTGAAGATGGCATACGATTAATAAGATAGCAAGATGTAAGAACTGCATACTCCCAAAAATGCAGCGGAACATGAGATAGTATGAGTAGAGTACAAATAGTTTCAATAAGATGTTTATTCTTTCTTTCAGTTACCCCATTTTGTTGGGATGTGTACGGAAAAGATGTTTGATGAATAATCCCATGGGAGTTCATAAACTGCTGAAATGGGGAAGAATACTCTAGGGCATTATCACTACGAAATGTGCGGATAGAAACTACAAATTGATTTTGAATTTTGGCGTGCAAGGTCTGGAAAATAGAGAACAACTCAGATCGATTTTTCACCAAAAATATCCAAGTGCACCTGGAATAATCATCAATGAAACTGACAAAGTAGCGGAATCCCAAGGTAGAACTGACCCGATTTGGACCCCAAACATCTGAATGGACTAAAGTAAAAGGTGACTCTGCTCGATTATCAAGACGCCACGGGAAATGGGAGTGGGTATGCTTGCCGAGCTGACATGACTCACACTCTAGAGTGGACAAATAAGATAAGCCTTTGTTGACCCAAGTCACTGCATGGTTTTAAAGATTGACAAATGCCTACCCAATTGAACCAGGTTCATCAGGAATAACATCTCGAACGAACCAATTGGCACAAGAACCGTACATGCACATGAGATAAACATGATCTGTGAATTATCCATAAACTAAGAGGTTGTCTCCTAATGCGAAAAGGTTGCAAATTGATAAGGGGTTAGAGTTCGAGTTCAGTAAGGACATACATAAAGGAAGGAAGTTAAGTTAAACTCAAACTCTTCCACCAAGTAAGAGCTGCATTAGAACTAAACAAGAACATCTCAACTTCTGGCGCTATATAATGTTGAAGTATTGCTACTGAAGATTTATTCGCACAAAGACAGAATTGAAGCAAGACCTGAAGGAAAAATTACCAGAGAAATTTTGCAAGCAGAATCCTTGTGTGATACAAAGGCTACTGACCAGCTAGAAGAACCAATTTCATCTGTTTGTCTTTCGAGTCTAGTTGGTTGTAGTAGGTGATTTAATATTGTATCTTTCAGCTTTATTAGAAGTAATTGTAATAGGTACACATTTTTTAAGGTAGAGTTAACTTGAAGCTTGTCGCAATTAGCTAGGGGCTAGTTTGCTACAAAGGGATTAGAGTTAGTCCTAGGTTTACAAAAGAGTTTATTTTGTAAATGTTGTTTGGCTCAGAGTTGTAGNATTATTCTACACCAGTAGAAGTTGGAACACCAAGAAGAACTAGGTTCTTCTATTGAGACAACACTCGAAAATTGGACACCACACAAATCACCTCCCCTCTTGTGTGGTATTGACGTATAAAACATCAATTGGTATCAGAGCAAGTTATCATTGAAAAGGCTAACACCTTGGAAAAGATAAAAATGAGTGCACCACCTGGAAACTGGGAGGTCAATCAACTGCAAGGCCACCACTCTTCAATGACCAGTATTACTCTTGGTGGAAGAACAGGGTGAAGGACCACCTGATTAGAGAAGACTATGAACTCTGGGACATAGTCACTGATGGTCCTCTAGCAACCATGATGAAGACTGCTGAAGGTGTAGATGTACCAAAGACTAGAGGTGACTGCACTGCTGAGGATCTGAAGAAATGGGAGAAGAATGCTAAGGCCAAGAAGTGGATAGTGTGTGGACTAGGTCCAGACGAGTATAGAAGAATCCAAAGCTGCACCACTGCCAAAGAAATCTGGGATACCTTGCAAGTAGCCCATGAAGGAACACCTCATGTAAAAAGATCAAGAGGTACTCTTCTATACTCACAATATGAAAACTTCACTATGAAAGAAGGAGAGACAATCTAAGAGATGTACACAAGGTTCACAACCTTGACAAATGAACTTAAATCTCTTGGTAGAATCATTCTTGAAGAGGACATGGTAGAGAATATCCTGACAAGGGTCTTACTAATCCCCTGGGAAAGCAAAATCACTGCTATCCAGGAATCCAAAAATATGGCAACCCTCAGATTGGATGAACTAATTGGAAACCTTACTGCCTATGAACTTAGAAGGCAGATAATGAAGATGGATGGTACAAAGAAGGAGAGGATTCTATCACTGAGAATCACTGAGGGAGTATATCTTGAGGAAGATGAGATGGCCATGATTACCAAAGAATTCAGAAACTTTCTAACAAGGAAGAAGGGCATCTCTAGAGGAGGAAATTACAACAAAGCAAAAGCTCCAGAAAGGCCAACCAACGAGGGATGCTAAAAGTGTGGAAAGACTGGCCACCTTATCAAGAACTGTCCTCAGTGGGAATTGGAATGGAAAAAAGAGAGATATGAAAGAAGGAACAAGATGAAGGAACTGGTCCAACCTAAGAAAACCACAACAAAAGCTCTGGTTGCTGCTTGGAGGGGAAGTTTAGATGAAGAATCAGAAGATGGTGAGAATGAAGATCAGGCGCTCATGGCAATTGGAGAATCCGATGAGGAATCACATGAAGAACCAGAGGTTCAAGTGAGAGGAGGCAACCAAATTTGGTATTTGGATAGTGGCTGCTCAAAGCATATGATAGGGAACATGGAACAGTTCCTTTCACTTGAAAGCCTCAAAGGAGGAAATGTCTCCTTTGGAAATGGAAAGAAAGGTGAAATTATTAGGGTTGGTAAGGTAGGTAAGGATGAAACACGTTCCATTGAACACGTGTACCTGATAGATGGCTTGAAATATAGCCTGATCAGATTGTCACAACTGTGTGACAGAGGTAACCTGGTTGCCTTTACTTCCATAAAATATTTTGTGATTAACCTGCTTATTGACAAGATTGTTTTGCAGGAAAAAAGAATGAATAATCTCTATGTCATAGACTTGTCCACACTGTCTGAAAATGAACTCACTTGTCTAAGTGTGTTGGATAGTGATCCCCTCTTGTGGCACAAAAGACTTGGTCACGCAAGTCTAAATAAGCTAAACAAACTAGTATCTAAAGACTTAGTGGTAGGGCTTCCTAACATTAAGTTCAAGGAAGACAAAGTTTGTGAGGAATGTGCAAGGGGGAAGCAGGTAAGATCCTCTTTCAAAAGTAAGAAAATGGCCAGTACCACCAGGACGTTGGAACTGGTTCATATGAGAACTCTGAGCAGAGGTGGTAAGAAATATGTAATGGTGCTAGTTGATGACTATTCAAGGTTCACTTGGACCTTATTTCTGACATTTAAGGATGAAGCATTTGATATGTTCACCTCATTTGTTAAGAAAACTCAAAATCAGTTAGGAAATCAACTAGCATCAATACGATCTGATCATGGTACTGAATTTGAGAACGCAAAGTTTGCTGAGTTCTGTGATGAGCATGGTATCAATCACAATTTTTCTGCCCCTAGAACCCCACAACAAAATGGGATTGTTGAAAGAAAGAATAGAACTCTTGAAGATATGGCAAGAACCATGCTTCTTTCTAGCAAACTACCTCATAGCTTCTGGGCAGAAGCAATAAACACTGCATGCTACATAATAAATAGATGCATGACCAGGCCTCTGGTAGAGAAAACTCCTTATGAATTGCTTAAAGGGAGAAATCCCAACATATCCCACCTTAGGGCTTTCGGATGTAAGTGCTTTGTGCACAATAATGGCAAAGATTCCTTAGGAAAATTTGATCCCAGAAGTGATGAGGGAGTATTCTTGGGATATTCATCAGATATCAAGGCTTATAAAGTGTATAATAAAAGAACTATGTGTGTAGAAGAAAGTGTACATGTTGTCTTTGATGAAACTAACACTCTTGCTGAGAGACAGGAACCAGAAGATGAGGAGCTTGGACTGGTGAGAAGCAGTGAAAACATTGAAGAAAATATGGAAGATAGAACAGGTGATGGACCAGGTCCAACTACCCCAAGCAACATGACAGGGGGAACTCAACATGTGAATCTTGGCCCTGATCCTGTTCCACAACAACAAGGCACCATGGAACTATCTAGAAGTGAATAGGTTGTTCTCAAAGCACACAGATATCAGAGTTCTCACTCTCTTGAGAACATCATAACAGATCTGACATCTGGAATCAAAATAAGATCCTTTTTGAAAAATCTGTATGCGTTTGATGCCTTTCTATCCTTGATTGAACCAAAGAACATTGATGAAGCCCTACAGGATGTTGACTGGGTAAATGCCATGCAAGAAGAGCTGAATCAATTTGAAAGAATTCAAGTGTGGAACTTGGTACCCAGACCACTAGATAGATTAGTGATTGGCACAAAGTGGGTATTCAGGAACAAGCTCGATGAGGATGGAACTGTTACAAGAAACAAGGCTAGACTAGTTGTTCAAGGATGCAGTCGAGAAGAGGGAATTGACTATGATGAGACCTTTTCCCCTGTGGCAAGACTGGAGGCAATTAGACTTCTTATAGAATTTGTTGTACACATGAAATTCACTCTCCATCAGATGGATGTTAAGAGTGACTTCCTCAATGGCTATCTGAAGGAAGTTGTATTTGTCAAACAGCCTTCAGGTTTTGAAAGTAAGGAGTCACCTGACCATGTATACAAACTTGACAAGGCTCTTTATGGTCTCAAACAAGCACCAAGAGAATGGTATGAGCGTCTATCAAAATTTCTACTAGAACATGGATACAAACGAGGTAAAATTGACAACACCTTGTTCTTAAAGGAAAAGGGTAAAGAACTGGTTGTGCAAATATATGTGGATGATATCATATTTGGGACGACTTCTGAAAAATTGAGTAAGGAATTTGCTATACTTAAGGGGAGTGAGTTTGAGATGAGTATGATAGGTGAGCTAAACTTTTTCTTAGGCTTGCAAATCAAGCAAAACTCAAATGGAACAATGATCTATCAACAAAAGTATGTGAAAGAATTGCTCAAGAAATTTAAAAAGGAAGACTCAAAGGAAATAGACACCCCATAGCCACAACTACAAAATTAGATGTGGATGAACCTGGTTCATCCGTTGATCAGAAGTTATACAGAGGGATGATTGGGTCTCTATTATATCTCACTACCAGCAGACCTGATATTGTGTTCAGTGTAGGACTGTGTGCTAGGTTTCAGGCAATCCAAAGGAGTCCCACCTAACTGCAGTGAAGAGAATTTTGAGATATCTGAAAGGCACCACTGATTTGTGCCTTTGGTATCCTAAAGGTAGTAATTTCGACCTTGTAGGATATGTTGATGCTGATTATGCAGGTTTCCTGGTTGACAGGAAAAATACTTCAGGCATGGCTCACTTTTTGGGCTCCTGCCTTGTGTCTTGGACCACCAAGAAATAAAATTCAGTAGCCCTGCCTACTGCTGGGGCTGAATATGTGGCTGCAGCCTCATGCTGTGCTCAATTGCTATGGATCAAGCAACAACTCATGGACTTTGGTATAGAGTTGGTATGCATTCCTATTTTATGTGAAAACACTAGTGCAATTAGTACGACGAAGAGCCCGGTTCATCATAAAAGAACTAAGAACATAGATGTTAGACACCATTTCCTAAGGAATAACTATGAAAAATGAATGATCTCAATCGAATTTTGTGCTACTGACCAACAAATTGCAGATATCTTTACTAAGGTACTAAGTAGGGAGAATTTTGATAGAAACCGGATTGAATTAGGGATGATTAAGATCACCTAATTGAAAAACAAAAAAAAATGAAAAAAAGTATTTTTTTTACTAGAAACACTAACATAGATAATCAACTAGGCTAATCATTGCTCAGTATCATGACTTTACTGTCATACTCTCTTTCCATGTATTAATATGATTCCCTGGTTGCTAATGATGTTTGTTTATCTTTGTAAATTGAGGAAAATTAAAGACTTTAACACGATGAACTTGGTTCATCCCTGCTAGTTCATCTGACTGACACGGTACGTGCTCATCTCCATACAATTATTGAATTAATTCCAGTCACACATGAGCAGGACTCTATCTATATGTGGTTCATTTCAAATGCTTTGTATTTATCCCTAATGAACCCGTTCCAAGAAGTCCCATTGCTACTTAATTAGCCTAGAGTTAGGGGACTCTTAAATATCTAATCAATGATACTCATACATCTATTAGGCTCCCACTTGAGTAAATATTCTGTACGTTGTAAAATTAATAGCCAAATCTTATAAAAGGGCCATCATTACTTCCCCTCTTCATAACATCATTAAGTCGAACCAAGTTCTCTATTCTTCTCTAACCAAAACTGATCATCTCTTTTCTTCCAAAATTCATAACAATGTCTTCACCCTCCCCTGCTTTATCTTCCTACACAAACTCTGATCATGGGGAAGAAAATTCCAGTCCTAATTCTCCTTCAGTTTACAGTTCACATTCACCAAACAGATCCTCATCCCCCCAAAACCCTCCAGTTCTTGAACCCACACCTAACCCTACTCTAGCCCCCAGGGCATGAAGTGTAAATGTTTTGTCTAGAAAATCAGTTGCTTCTGGCTCTCGTGCAAGATTTTTGGAGGAAATTATTAAAGCCAGCGAGGTTCATGAGTCTGAATATTCAAGTAAATCCTTCAAATCCGCTAATGAGGATGAAGCACCAGGTTCATCTAGTTCTGAGCAAGGTAATCTGGAAGTTAAATTTGAAACTACTACTACTGAAAATAGGTTTGTGTTTGTCGGGTCAGTTGTTGATGTAGAAGTACCGGATATGCAAAGAAAACTGGGAAAAAATCTTGAGAGAGAGGGAGAAGGAGGTTTTGTAAGGGGATCTGAGGAGGATGGTGCCATGTTGGCTATTTGTGGCCCCACTCCTGTGATTAATGAAGAAGGAGGCACAAATTTAGGGGGAAGCATTGCTGGGGAAGAAGTAGCAAGTTTAGAGAGCCTACGAGAATCAACAGATGAACCGGTTTCATCTATCGAGGAGATATTTGGCTGAGATGCTGAGGAAGCTAGGGGAGTCCTACAATCCAAGAGGAAAAGAACTTCAAAATCAAAGAAGGCTACTACCCCAAACAAAAGAAAAGTTTCTATATCTGTTGGTGTTTCTGCACCAAAGGTTCGTGCTACAAGAAGTGCTGTTCGACAAGGATAAGAGGAGTTAGAAAGGGCTCTGAGAGAGAGCAAGAAAAGGAAAGTTTCCAAGGGAAAGGCAAAGGTAGGAGAGCCTATTGAGGCTGTTATTGTTGATGATGAGACGATGGACCTGGTCCATCATGAGGAGTAACCAGATCCAGTTATGGTTGAGACACCCAAGCCCAAGAAGGCTAAGGCTTCTTCAAAGAAGTCAGATTCTGTGTCTGCCACACCCTCAAGCACTGCTAAAAGGACCAGGTCCAAGGCCAAGAAAGTGAAGGTTGTTGAAGAATAAATAGAATGAAGTGGAGGAGAAGAGGAAATCTCTGGTGAGCAATCTGACAAACTCACCATGTTTGGCAAGCGTACTATTATTAAAGGAAAGCTGGTGAGAGATCTGGAAGAATCAGGAATGATCTTTTTGTTGAATGCATTGGATGTGCAGGGATAGAAGGACATGGTCCTTCACCTGGAAGGAAGGCTGGCAAGGAATGGAATGGTGGAGTTTATGGCCAATGCAAGTGTGAAGGATGGTAGGGTAACCTCCACAGTCAAGGGGATTCAGATCACATTTGATGCAAATAAGCTGGGAGAGATTCTGAATATCCCTGCTGAGGGCTATGATGATTACACTAGGCAAAGATGGCCCAGTCTCGATGGAATGGCCTCAGCTCTCAACATCACCATATTCTTTTTTTGAAAATGAGAAGGAACTTGAGCCAATGCCAGTGTTCAAAAGTGAAATGAAGCCCCAGAACAAGCTACTCTTCGAATTTGTGATCAAGTTTCTACTACCAAGACAAGAGCGTAGGCACATCGCCAGTTACATGGACTTAACACTTATGGAGTGCTTGTACAAGGGAAAGTAGGTTAACTTGCCAGCTTTCATCATTCATCTCTTGGACAGAGTTGTAAATGGAACCAAAGCACACGCTATTCCTTATG
>ML422690.1:0-13541 GCA_005239525.1 Nicotiana knightiana
TAGTTCCCCCACACAAGGTTAGGCAAGATATTTACCTCAAAGACGACAACCCAGTACTCAAAAGTAGACTCCTCGGCGAAAAGACTTCTGAACGGCTCAAAATCAACTCAAACAACTTCAAATTACACATAAAACGTATAAGGAACTATCCCTAACAATAAAGTTTTAAGCTTTACAAAATTATGAAAATCGACCCAAAAGCTGACTCCCGGACCCGCGCCTCAGAACCCGAAAAATATTACAAATTCATATTAACCACTCCGATACGAGTTCACCATACTAAATTTATCCAATTCCGATAACATTTGGTCTTTAAAATCATGATTTTACATTTTTGAAGTTTTCTTTCAAAACCCACAACTTCCTCAACCCAAAACACAATCTAAATGATGGAAGCAAGAACTAATTCATGAAATATAATTAATTCTAGTGGAAGAACACTTAACCATTCGATTTGTGTGAAAAAACCCTCAAAGAATCGCCCAAACCCGAGTTCTAAAAGTAAAAATATGTCAAAAAAGGTGAAACCCCGATTTTTGGTAAACTTATATTCTACCCAGGTGATTTGTTCATCGCGATCGTCGAAAACGAGATGCGATCGCGTAGAAGAAAATGGTTACTGGCTTAAAATGCTCTACGTGATAGCGGAATACATATGTGATCGCGTATAACGAGTAGGTTATCTTCTGCGATCGCGAATGCAGTTATGCGAACGCGAAGAGGAAAAAGGAAGGATGACTAGATTGTACTACGCGATCATGAAGGCCTTTACGTGATCGCGAAGAAGAAATTTTGGGCAACCAACAAAGACACATCGCGATCGCGAAGGAAGAACTGCGATTATGATGAAGGACTTCAGACACCAGAAGACAGCAGTTCAAAGTTGGAAGAAAATGACCCGTAGCCCATCCGAAACACACCCGAGGCCCCCGCGACCCCGTCTAATCACACAAACAAGTCATATAACCTAACACGGACTCGCTCGTGGTTTCAGAACACATAAAACAACACTAAAACGATGAATTAAACAAAAAATCAATGAAATTCCTCAAAACTTCTTTAAACATCAAATTTTGCAATTAAGGTCCAAATCACATCTAATGAAGTCTGTTTCTTGCCAAACTTTACAGATATGACACAAATATTATATCGAACCTGTACCAGGCTCCAGAACCAAGATACAGGCCCGATACCACAGATTTCTCATAGAATTTCATTTTCAAAATCTCTTGTATTTTTCAGAAAACAATTTCTTTTAAAATTCATTTCTCGGATTTGGGACCTCGAAATTCGATTCTGGGCATACGCCCAAGTTCCATATTTTCCTACGGACCCTACGTGACCGTTAAATCACAGGTCCGGGCCCGCTTACCAAAAACGTTGACCGAAGTCAACTTTATTCAAATTTCTAATACAGAATTATTATTTTTATCAGTTTTTCACATAAAGGCTTCCCGGCTACACGCCCGGGCTGCACACGCAAATCGAGGTGAGATAGAAGGAAGTTTTCACGATCTCGAAACACAGAATTAACTAGAAATATATGGGATGACCTTTTGGGTCATCACACATACATCGTATTGGAGCGAGATGGATGAAATGGAGGCTTGCTTTTGGAGTTTTGTGTGACAAGAATGTGCCGCATATACTTAAGGGTGAGTTCTATAAATCGGTAGTTAGACCGATAATGTTGTATAGAACCGAGTATTGGCCAACCAATACATTAAATCTCATAGAAAGTAGAGTAAATAGGGATGTTGAGATGGATTTCTAGGCATACCAGGAAAGACAAGATTAAGAATGAATATATTAGGGACAAGTTGGGCGTGGCTCTTGTGGAAGATAATTTGTGGGAATGAGATGGTTCAGACATGTGAAGAGGAGAGACTCTGATGCCCCGGTTAGGAGGTGTAAGAGGTTGAGGAGGGGTAGAGAGAAGCCTAAGAAGTACTGGTGTAAGAGGTGATTTGTAACGACTCGACCGGTCGTTTTGAGAGTTTTCACTTTGCTCGATAGTTTGGGGGCACAAGTAGCTCCGTATGATGTATTAGGACTTGTGTGAAAAATTTGAGTTCATTCCGAGTTAATTTGATATGGTTCAACGTCGTTTCTTCAAGGATAAATGATATTATATTGAACAAATAATCTCTGATTTCATTTTTTTGATTGAAGCATTAGATCTATATCGTAATTATGGACTCGTAGTAAAAAGAATCGTCGAATTTGAACATCGTATGGGGATTTTATGGTCATTTTACTAAGAAGTAGATTGCTAGATTTTTCAGATTAACTACGGAATTGCCACTAACGGCGTATTTAAAAATCTGCACCATTTACAAATAATAAAACCAACATATATCCTTCATTATAAGGTCAAATTGAGTGATTAAAAAACCTAACTTGACTAGAATTTCACAAGGAATCCATTGGACGCATAAAAAGCGAGTTTCGAGATTGTTTGGCACAAGAAACAAGGTAGAATAGCTGGCAGAAAAATATATAAAATAATGATTTGTTAATTCGGTCATATTTTGAGTTGGGGAGATCGGATTTGGGCAATTTTTGAGTTGATTTTTCCTATATGGATTGGGTAAGCGTTCTCTACTCAGTTTTGGTTATATTTCATGAATCCAGTTTCGTTTTTGAGATTTGATTAATGATTTTAAAGTGAAATTGAGGGAGATACGGCTTGAGTTTTGCAGAGTTTGAGGTGAGGATTTGAGGGACCAAACGGAGTTTGATTTTGACGAATTTTATATGGTTAGACTCGGGAGAGAACGAGGTTTCTAATTCTGTCATTTTTACTGGTTCGAGACGTGCAGCCGGGTTTTGGTGGATTTCGGATTTTTGGCATATCTTGTAGTTTTATTGTGGAATTTTATTTGTTAGCCTATGTTGATGGTATTAATATGATTATGGTTGTCACACCTCCTTTTTCAACTACCCCTGGTTAATGAAGGAGTAGTGAGGGAGTTTTTCCACTTTAAGTGACATTATTCAGATTTGGGATTTATTTTAGTTTTCAGAGTCGCCACCCAAATTTTTTACGGTGTTCCGGGACACCATTTATTTATTGAAATCCCAAACCAAAGAAATTTGACTCTGTTTTCATTTGTCTGCGGCCAGAAATCCGAGTAAGGAATTCTGTTAACCCGAGAGAATGTGTTAGGCATTCGCGAGTTCCATGGTTTTAGCACGGTCGCTTAACTATTAATATTTGGCCTAATTATCTAATTATTTACATATTTTAAACCTATTGTGCTTTTTATCCGCTTTTTAACATTTATAGAATTATTTTAATACAAGTCACGATGACGTGCCCTTGTTACTTTTGGACACGTTGCAAACCGCGCCACATGAAATGTACCCGCGATTTACAACATGCTTATTTTAATTAATGTTTTGAGTTAGAGTCGGGGACATGAGTTGCCACACCCGAGTGTAGATTATATAGTCATGACTATGGTCATGACGATTAAATATGCCTATTTGAGGCGGTATTCAATTATTCTCTAAGTTTTGGAATTTTTTATCTAAAAGAGGTATTTTTAGCTTATGGGATATGTATATAAATAATTTTCGGTATTTATGGATTTATCTTGGGACAAGTCACGATGGCGTGCACTTGTTGTTTTTGGACACATGGCAATCACGTCACATGAAATGCATACCTGAATGGGGAATTACGCATCACGAATATGCCACAGGAATTGTACCCTTTGTCACGATGTTTATTTACGCGCCTAAAGCAAACTACGTATGTTCAAGATTATTTCTTTCTGTAAGCTCAACTAATATCATCGTCAATACGAAAACAATAGTTTCTTCTTCCTTGTTGTGATTTTTAAACAATAGAGCTTTCTTTGAGAAAAGAGGAAAATTCCTTAGCATAATAGTACATTTAGAGGCAGTAACATCCTATCTAAATGTACAAGTTGAAATGATTTAAGTACAAGTGCACCATCTGAAGACAAATATCATGCAACTCGTAAAAATACACTTCTTGGTAGTATCACTATGTGTACTATAACGGCACCGAACAAACCAAAAAAAGATGATGAAGTTTAATCAGATTAACAATCAAAATCAAAGTATTCAAATATGCATGATTAAGAGACAACATGAAGAGAACGGTTAATAAGATGATGAAAAATAGAAAAAATAAGATTAATTAAGAAAAATTTTGAAACTAATTAACTTGATTAGCATCAGCGACAAACAAAGTTGGCCCAATCTACGGTGTTGTCTAGTGTCCAGAGTATTAATACGTGAAAGCGCACAAAGAAAGAATCAGATAGCAATTATGAATTCATATTAAAAAAGATGCAACTTTACTTCAAGCTAATATTGAATCAAAATCAACGAATACAAACAATAAACAACAGACGAAAATCAAAGAATAGTTTCGCCTTCATATTAGCTAGAACAGATCTGGAATAGAATCGAGATTCAACACATACCTAAGCGCATGAAAAAATCTAGAAGAGCAAATGGCTAAATAGAGGCCCCAAAATCAAAAGTTGGAGCTCAGCAACAATTTGTGAATGAACAAGCAGCAGATTCCGACTTCAAATTGCCTTAAAAAAAACCCAGAAACGATCTCTCTTCTTTTGAAATTTCATAGAGCTCGGATTTTTAGTACAAGCCTTTTCTCTCAGCAAACTCAGGCGTGTGCGATTAAGTGTGTGTGTGAGTGGGCTGCAAGTGAGAGGGTGAGACGGAGTCTGTCCGTTGTTCTTCAGATAACAAGACTTTGAGGCGGCTAGGTTCTCTTTTTAGAAATTTATGGGTAAGGTCCGATTCTTCTGTTGTAGATGAGAGAAACGAGAGAGTGAAGAAGGACGAGGGTTGGTAGGGTTCTTTAGCTCAGAAGAGTTTGTTTTGGAGATGGTGGAAATGGCGGCTGGTGTCTAGTTTGGGGAGATGAGAGTTGAGAAGAAGAAGAAGGGAAGGGGGGTGCGGCGGCTGTGTGATTGGGATCCGATGGGGATTAGGTCTCTAGGTTGTTTTAATAGGTGAGGGAGATGGGTATTGGGCCGGGCCGGGTCGGGCATGTGGGGTTTTGGGTTAGGGAGAATTAGGAGGACATTGGGCCATGAAAATTGGCCCAGTTCGGATTTAGCCTTAACATCCTTCTCTTCTTTTATGCTTTTTGTAGAAATAGCCACTTTAGACTCAAATTTAATTTAAATCTATTTCTTGGCTAGCCTATGTATTTATTTTATCTAATGATGGATCCGTGAAATTAATTCATTCATTAACCTACGAATGCAAATTTGATTTTTTAGAAGATGCATTTACTAATGTAACTAAATCCTAAAAATGCAGTTTAAACCTAAAATGGCACGAAATGAAAAGTGTGATAACTTTTTCATGATTTTTTTTCTACAATTTTAAAGTAGTAAACATGCATGAAATGCAACTAAATAAAGAAAAGTTCCTAAAATTTATTAAAATTATTTTTTGATTATTTTTAGGAGTAATTTCCATGCGGGGCAAAATTTGGGTGTTCACAGCTGCCCCTCTTTGCTCCAGAACATGAAGAGTTTTCGGGCAAAGATAAAGTGAGCAACCACGAGCAGTTTTTGCCCGTTTGGTACTCCATTTGGAAGCATTTTGAAAATGTTTGACCGAACCTTGCTTCAGAGGTTGCCTACATATCCTTGGCTATAAAGGAATCAGGTCAGTGTAGTTCTGGAAGTTTTGGTAGCTGGGACTACCGGGAAGCTGTGAGTTCACTGCTGTTGTTGTTGCTGTTTGCTGAGCTCCTTATTACACCAAAATCAAAAATGAAAAAGACTAAACTAAACTATCAACTACGAGTTACAGGATCCCTATCTATAAGTCTTCTGCAGCTTGATCTTGAGTCTAGGTTGTTTCTTCACGCAGACTCTGATCTGAATCTTGATGCTTGTTAGTCATAGGTGCTGGTTCAATCTTTTTCTACTTTTCAGGTCTAGACGGGACACGCAACGCTTGTGACTTCAATCTTGTCTTGAGTGGTCCACATCTTTTTTGTTTCTGTACTTTGGGGTCCAACTATTTTTTTTTTCTTGTTTTATTTTATTCTGAATCGAGACGCCTTCTTTTGGTCGTCTTAAATTCATTGTAACCTGCGCAAAATCAAAGCAAACGAACGAAATTTTCTGCCCCAGTTTCACTAGGAAAATTCTGTGAGTTATTGTAATAAAATCTATGCTACTTTATTATTGAAAGCAATGAAAAGCCGGTAATGGTGCACCCGGAGTTATTGTAGACTAGGGAGTGCATACCCTATGCCTAAAGGTAAAATCAACTAGGGAGTGGAGACCCTATGTTGGAAAAAAAATTGACAAGTTATGTTGTCGTCAAGAAAAGATCACCAGGTTATGCCGGTGTCTGGGGAAGAATCAACGGGTTATGCCGTAGTCAAGAAAAAGATCACCAGGTTATGCTGATGTCTGGAAAGGTCAACAGGTTATGCTGTCGCCTGAGAAAGAGATCACTGGGTTATGCCAGTGTCTGGAAGATGATCAACAAGTTATGTTGTTGTCAGGAAAAGAAAAGATCACCAGGTTATGACGGTGTCTGGAGAGGTAAACAAGTTATGTTGTTGCCTGGGGAAAGAGATCACTGGGTTATGCCAGTGTCTGGAAGTGATCAACAGGTTATGCTGTTATCAGAAGGATCACTGGGTTATGCCAGTGTCTGGAAGTGATCAACAGGTTATGCTGTTATCAGAAGGATCACTGGGTTATGCCGGTGTCCGGGAGGTCAACAGATTATGTTGTTGCCTAAAAAAGAGATCACTGGGTTATGCCAGTGTCTGAATGATCAACAGGTTATGCTGTTGTCAGAAGGATCACCGGGTTATGCCGGTGTCCGGGAGGTCAACAGGTTATGTTGTCGCCTGAGAAAGAGATCACTGGGTTATGCTAGCATCTGGAAGTGATCAACAGGTTATGCTGTTGTCAGAAGGATCACCGGGTTATACCGGTGTCCGGGAGGTCAACAGGTTATGCTGTCGCCTGAGAAAGAGATCACCGGGTTATGCCAGTGTCTCAAGATGATCAACAGGTTATGCTGTTGTCAGGAGGATCACCGGGTTATGCCGGTGTCCGGGGAGGTCAACAGGTTATGCTGTTGCCTGAAAAAAGAGATCACTGGGTTATGCCAGCGTCTGAAGTGATCAACAGGTTATGCTGTTGTCAGAAGGATCACCGGGTTATGCCGGTGTCCGGGAGGTCAATAGGTTATGCCGTTTCCTAAAAAAAAAAAAGAGATCACCAGGTTATGCCAGTGTCTGCTTGGGTGCGGGACCCTATGTTGGCATCAACTGAGGACTGGGATATCCTTGGTTGGAAAATGTTTGGCCAAGAGTTGAAGATCCTATGCTACTTTTAGGGTCGCATCACATTCAACTTCATTTCTTCTTTCTTCTTTTTTTTTATGTTATTATTTATTTATTATTATTCTTGTTGTTTTTTTTTTATTATTATTATTATTATTTTTTTATTTTTTATATACGCGGGAGTTGAAGTCAATGCTGCAGAGTTCCTTCTAGCTCTTGCGGGATTCCTTTTTATTGCATCTTCCTTTTGCACGATTGCTTTTGCACCTGTTTCCTATTTCAAACAAAGAACAATTTGTTAGTTTGAAACGGTGGTCGGTTTTGCGGCCTTGATTTTCATCTGCTTGATCTCAGTTCTTTTGATGAAGATTTCAACCACTTGCTTGCTTGTTCGCTTGTTGGGGATTGGGTTTCCTCTCTAATCCCGGGGCCTTGGCTTTCCAGATTTCACCATGGCGATCGGTCACGTGGGACCCAACATTTTATTTTGCCTTTGTAGGCTTTTCACTTGCTTTTTCTTTTGGATTTTCGGAGTATTGGGAGGATTTTTGGCCCCTCAAATTCGGCTACGACGGCTAGTCGTGTGGGATTTAACTTTTCCACCTTTATTTCTCCTTTATTGGCTTTTCATTCCTGACTTCTCTTCCAACTGTAACTTTAGGTCATTTGGAATATTTCGGCTTTTCAAACCTTGCCAAGATGGTTAGCCACNCGCATATTAGCCCGTGTCAAATGAGAGCCCTGTAAATCAGTGTTGTCATCTTTTCTTTGCCTTAGTTTCGGGACAGATTTAGACCGAAAGGGATTCAAAAGAAAAATCAACGACAGAATGGACAACGAATTTAAACAAAAGGTGTCCCTTTCGGGGAAAGGAGAGAAGGGCTTATCTGGAGTGCATGTGGACTTCAATGAACATGACATGCCCTTTGGGCTGGATGCTTGATCCGTGTAAACCGTCAGACTCTAAGAAATTCATCGCAATTATCACCTCGAGATCTAGAAACCTTGCCCCGGACTGTGTCTATATCAGTGATCCATTATCCTTTTCGATTAGTGGCGCCCTTTGCGAGTTTTCACCAACTAACCTCTCTCATTTCTCTTCTCACTGTCGCCTTGTAGTGCTCTTTGCGAGTTTTCACTAACAAGACTCTCTCATTTTCAATTTCTTTACTTACCATCGCCTTACAGTGCCCGTGTGGGTTTTCACCGATAAGACTCTCTCATTTTCAATTTCTCTACTCAACGTCGCCTTACAGCGCCCGTGTGGGTTTTCACCGATAAGACTCTGTCATTTTCAATTTCTCTACTCACCCTCGCCTTACAGTGCCCATGTGGGTTTTCACCGATAAGACTCTCTCATTTTCAATTTCTCTACTCACCGTCGCCTTACAGTGCCCGTGTGGGTTTTCACCGATAAGACTCTCTCATTTTTATTTCTTTCATTGCTTGTATCTGCTCCGAACAACTGTATTTTCCAATTTTGGACATCTATGCCGATTGATCGGAAGGACTTGAATAGGGTTTTTGGTGAAAAGAATTTGGATTGAGCTACAGCTTTGGAACCTTCCATGTGCAAACGTTGCTGATCATAGGATTTTCCCCAGCTTAAACTCTTGGGGAAATGTGAAATTTTTATTTTGGTGTGACTGAAACCCCTGGAGAGGTTGCCTACGTATCCTTTCGGAAGCAAGTCGAACGTAGTTCAGGCAAAATCTTGTTTTTGTTTTGGTTTGGTGTTTTTTGTTTTGTTTTCTCTTTCTTTTGCTTCCTTGTTCTCTTTTATTTTTTATTTTTTTATTTTTTTTCGGTTTTTTGCATTTCATCATCTTTTTTTTTTTCCTCTTTTTTTTTCATTTGTCAATCAATCAATTTTTCTTTTCTTTTTTTTGTTTTCCAATAACACTTTCGGGTTCCAAAGAGGGTAATCAAAGAAGAGTAACCGGCTCAAAGGGTTTGCAAAAGGGTTAATGGTGTTTGGGTAGCGAGATGAAAGCCTTCGTCATCCCAGCCGGAGAACATTTAATGCTATATGGAGGATCAAACATAGTACCTTTTGACTGCACCTGCGTTGACAGTTGTTTCAGGAACATTTTCTTCGAGCCCCAAGTAGAACGCACTCTTTTGACAGTACTCTAGTTGCAATGTATGGATCTTTCCAATCTGAACCAATTTTCCTTTGGCTATCCCGATTCATTGTTTTATTTCCTTGACCTTTGCATTCTGATTCTTGATTCGTTATTTCGAAGTCTGACAGCGTTTTAGGATCTGTTGACTGCATCTGTGTTGACAGTTGTTTCAGGGACATTTCCTTCGATGCACCCCAAGTATAACCACACTCTTTTGGCAGTACTCTTATAGCAGTGTATGGACCGTTTCCGATCTGAACCCATTTTTCTTTGGTTATCCCGATTGTTTTATTTCGTTGATCTAACTTCATTTGCATTCTGACTCTTGATTCATTATTTCGGAGTCTGACAGTGTTTTAAGATCCGGGCATGAAGTCCGCAAGCATGTCATGTTATTGAAATCTGCATTTAAATAGAACTGAAAGTAGAGTAAGAAAGAGACACGATTAAGAAAAGAGACATTCTTGGAAAAAGAAATATTAATTCCATTTGATTTTTTATTTATTTATTTATTTTTTTTAATGATTTTGATGATTTTTTTTTATAGAAGGGTTTACATCGGAAAGTAAGACAATAAAGTAAAACATTCGGATCACACCCTGGGATCATCCGGACGCAGAAAGGATAGCAAGACTGGCTACCGAGACTCTCATCTGATGGGGGAACTTTCAGGCTTGGCGACCGTTTTTTGGCTTTCATCTGCCTCGGCAATGGCTTCAATGGCCTTCAGTGCCGAATCAAGTTCTTTATCTTCACAAATCATTCCGACCACCGGCCTAGTGTGAGCGGGCAGGGGATTGTTCATCATATTGGGGTCATTTTCATCCCTAAGCACTATTGCCTAGACCTCGATGAGATCTTCCACTGCTCGTTTGAGAGTCCAACAATCTTCAGTATCGTGCCCCATGACTCGAGAGTGGTATTCATATTTAGCATCAGCCCGGTGCGAGGGGGACTCGGGGTTCGGCCGGTTTGGGGCCACTGGCTGCAACAGACCTATCCTGACCAACTTTTTGAGCAAGCTAGAGTAGGATTCACCAGTAGGGGTGAACTGATTCTTTTTGAAAGGCTCTCTTGGGCGAGGGTTGTGTTGGGAAACATTTGATTGGGGATTATATGGAGCTTGGTAAAGATGGGCATTTCCGAGAAGTGGAGCTCGGTTTTGGGTATAATTCTGTGGCTGTGAGTAAAGTTGTGTATTCATCACCGCACGGGGAGGCGGTGTCACGGCATATGCATCATCATCTTGAAAGGGGTAATAGTGTTCTGGGATTTCAGGAAGCATACATGATTGGTTGAATGCCCTGTGGGCCCCCTCCGAGCTTGAAGCCATCATAGCTCCCTCTTCTACCTCTTTTCTGTTCATCAAACCCTCCGAACCATTATGAACAGCCTGTGATGTAGCCTTAAAAGCAGCTTGACTCAAAATTCGGCCCGTTTCTAAACCTCTTTCGACCATCTCCCCAACTTTTAAAGCTTCAGCGAACGTTCTACCCATAGCAGACATCATATTCTGGAAGTAGTCCGCCTCTTGGGCCAGTAGGAAGACCGTAACCATTTCTGCTTCGCCCATTGGAGGCTTTACCCTGGCCCCTTGCTCACGCTATTTGGCATCATATTCGCGAAAGCTTTCCGCAGTTTTCTTTTTTCAAATTAGACAAAGAGTTCCTGTCGGGAGCGATGTCTACATTATACTGGAACTGGCGAACAAAGTCTCGGGCCAAATCGTCCCACATATGCCAATGAGTAATTTCTTGATCCATATACCATTCAGAAGCGATCCCGGTAAGGCTTTATCCGAAATAGGCCATCAGCAACTCTTCTTTTCCATGAGCATCTCTCAGCTGGTTACAATATCATTTCAAGTGAGCCATCGGGTCTCCGTGCCCGTCGTATTTTTCAAACTTTGGCGTCTTGAAACCAACTGGAAGGTGAACATGTGGAAACATGCATAAATCGTAGTAGGAGAGACTCTTCTGACCACTCAAACCCTATATGTTCTTTAAGCTTTGCTCTAAACTTCTCATATTCCGAGCCATTTCTTCTTGCTCGGGGTTTCTCATTGTTTTTTGCTGACCCATGGGAGACTCATATTGCGAGCGTTGAGGGTAAGAGTTTGGCTTGGACACTGTTGGTTGTGCCATGGTGAAGATTGGTGGCACAGCGAACATTGTTGGCGGTGCCCTTGAATCCGGCGCCTGGGGGTGATCCGCAGAAGGCATTCTGGGGCCATTTGATGGCATTAGAGTGTCCCCGCAAGGGATGAGTGGGTTGGGCACAAGGATGTTCAAAAGCCCATCTGAACCGGGAATCAGCTCAGGAAAACCAGGGATTACACTTGGCGGTTCCCTGCCGTTAGACCAGGCGTCCCACATCTCCAACATGCAGCGACGCAACATTCTGTTTTCTTCAGCAGTTGCTGATTCCGGTTGCGGAATAGCCGGTGACGGGCTATCCTCAGGAACGATGATAGGCATATTACCGGCGGAGGCCATCTCTACCTTTGGACCTTGCGAAGGATGGGAAACCGGACTACCAACAAAACCAACCACCAAAACCTGGCTAATTTGCACACCAAAATAACCTTGTTAGTTTTTGGGACATTTAACATATAGGAAGTCGCATATTGGGATGCGATGCACCTAACAGTTAAACGCTTCTACAATGTGTTTGAACGGTTGCATATTTTATCCCGGCCTTTAGATGTCCCTTTCCAATTTTATCTCTCCTTTTTTTGAATTTTCCATATCTCGATTTCTTTTCCTTTCTCTTTTTGTTATTTTCGCTCTTTATTTTTCTCATTATTTTGTACTCTTCTCTTTCTCTTTTTTTTAATTGATTTCGCTCTTTTCTTTATTTTTCACTCAATTTTCTTTTTCTTATTTATTTATTTTTTTACTCAATTTATTTATGGCTATGATCGAATCCGATGGGGATTGCCTACGTATCATGACGCTGCATGAATCAGATTTTGCGTAGTTCGGGAAGATTGAGAATGGAGTAAATAAAGCTAACTCTTTTTTTTTTTTTTTTTTTTTTTNTGTTTTGATTTGAAATGTTTGAAAGAAAGACTTATAAGAAGCAAGATTTTTTTTTTTTGATTTTGATTTGATTTTTCTTTATTATTTTTTGAATTCTTTTTGTTTTTTTGAATTTTTGAAAAAAATAATTCAAGATAAAGGAAACCTGTATTTTTCATTGATTTTTTTTTTTGAATTTTTGAAATGAAGACTTATAAAGAAGAAAGAAAATATTTTTGGAAATATTTTTTTTTTTTGAATTTTGATTGATTCTTTCTTTTGAATGAAAGACTTATAAGTATTCTTTTTCTTTTGTGTTGAACTTTGGAAATTCAAAAAGTAAGAAGAAGAAAATATTTTTGTTGAAGGTCCAAGGACTTTAAAGAAAGACTTCTAAAGAAGAAAAAGATAATTTATTCTTTTTTTTGGATTTTTTTTTTGTTTCTGATTTTTTTTTTAAAAGAATTTTTGGAAGAAAGACTTTTATAAAAGAAAGAGAATATCTTTTTCAATTTTTGATTTTTATTTTTATTTTTTTTTTTTTTTTTTTTTTTTTTTTTTTTTTTTTTGTGAAAACTCATGTAAATTAACCTGGTTGTCTGGTAAACATTCAGGCTCATCACTGGCAAATTGCTGACCAAAATTCATACCCATGATTAAGTGGGTTGGACTATAGATAGTAAAAGGTTGGAAAGAAGTAAAATATTTAAATTAAGCGAAAGGGTTTTTATCAATTTCTCATGAATGAACAAGCAAAAATGATTTATTACTCAATATTGTAACTTGTAACCCTTTTGATAGATATCTATTTCATGCAAATCCTCATGCCAAAGCAGCCTCAACGTTACTTCGTTTTCTTAAAGAAAACATTTTCTAGAAAATTTATTTTTCATTGAACAGAGTACACGGTTTGTGAAATTGAGACCCAAAGAACTGAGGGTATTGGCAGGCCTGAGACTGCTAGTGATTGAAACTGTTTTGCAACTTCCATGTTGGTGTTTGTATATGTCCTCTACATTTTTCTCCAATCCTCAAATAGGGAAAAGTAAAACATAATATCCCCAA
>ML422694.1:0-21704 GCA_005239525.1 Nicotiana knightiana
AAAAAAAAAAAAAAAAACCTTTATGGAGAGAGGTGGTGGGGTGGGTAGGCATGGGGTGAGATTAGATGGGTGGGTGTGAGATGTGGGGTGTGGGATAGATTGGTGAGGGTGGAAAGATTGAGAAGGAGTTTTGAAAAATATTTTCCGCTCCAATTAGAAGAAAATGAATAACCAAACATGAGAAAATTAGAGAACATTTTCTTCCTTCCTGCCAAACACACCCAAAGTCAAATACATTTTTCTGGAAATATATGACGAGTCCGTCAGCATCTACAATTCTTTCGATTAACATGTTATATTTATGTTTAAAATTTTTATTGAACTTACACAAATTGTTACAAAGATATTGTGGGATTTATCCATTTAATAAATCATGATAATTAGTTAATATTAGAAACTATATACAATCTAATTTAGTGTGTGTTAACATGTGTTCTTTCATTCAAAGAATTTCAAATTTCGCAACCAAAATTCAATCAATATTTTCAGCAAAACTAATATAAAATTATATCTTATTATACTCTAGAGAGTTCGATAGAAAGAACATGTCTTAATTAATTAGTATAGTGTGTTCTTTAACGGCAACACGAGCCAATAAAAACCATCGAAGGTTATGAATGAATGATAAATACTTTTTTATTTTAATCAGAAATTTTGAGTGTAAATTCGAGTAGAGTTATTTATGATAGGAAACATTTTACATAAAAGTAAAACTATACAGATTAATCCGTTTCTAAAGGGAGTACGAACGCCAAATAAAAACAAAAAAAACACGAGCCAATAAGAGAGACAGAAGAAACTAGAAAACACCCAAAATGCGGCAATCATTTAGCCACGAAGTCAATGCGGTCTCTGCGTTAATACTATGATATTTGGTTTTTGCATATAAAATGTATTTGCAGCTTAATACCTACGTTATACTTAATACTATGATATTTGTTTTTTTTTTTTGGTAACTAAGTATATTATATTAATCACCAGTAAAATCATTATGATATTTGGTTTTGTATATAAATTGTAGATACTCAAATATAATCTTAATCAAACTAAACACCTAAAAAACTTTTGAACGGTTATTGGAATAATAATTGTTTTATTGATTCAACTCATTTTAATTCGTTCAAATTTGATTTAATTCGCTCAAATTTGAAATATTCTCATCCTTTCCAAATCTTTTTCTAAAGTTTTTACTTTTTATCCTATATTAGATAAGTAATTGTTTACCCTTAAAAATATATAAACAATTAAATTTGTAAGTGGTTTTAAAGATATGCGATTTCACTTGGCACAAACTGAGAAAATGTTTAAATTGATATTAGAACTTGACTGTGAATAAAAATAAAGCAAACCAAATTAGATATGCAGTTTTGGCCCTCAAGCTAGGTCGCCCTCGAACCAAACGAGTATGCTACTCGAAAATGTGAACTGAGCAACAGAGTATTGAAAGCTTAAGAGAAAAAATGTAGTATATTGCTTTGTACTGCGTGAATGTAACGGTTACAAAATGATAAGAACCCCCTTTGTATAGTAGATGAGTTCTACTTATGGTACAATTCTAAATACAATAAGAACTCTCATGATTGGCTGATTAATCGGCCTTGACTTGATACGTGCCGAGATTCCCTCCGTGATCCTGGCTCGATCTCGGATGTTTCGTCTTACCGTTACTTGACCAGGTAAACCCTCCTTCGATCCCACTCGATCTCCATTCCGCCCGGTCTCGATCTTGATTGATCATCGTCCTTGACCAGTCCTCGAATTAAGGGTCCAGCAACCTATCTTCATATTGAGGCTCGATAAAATACGAGGTCGAACCGTGGTCTATCATGGTCCAACCTCGATTAGTTACAAAAAGGGCAGGCCTGTTCTGACCGTATACAGATAGTCACCTCGTTTCTCAGAAATAAGATGATGAGAAACGACATGAATTCCCGAGCTCCATCCTTTTGAGTGATGACGTCATGGACTAGCTCGACCGTGATGCAAGCAATGAAACGTCATGTTGGTTCAGTTACCAAGGCATTAAATGCTTGTCAGGCGTTGGTCGGCCACTACCTAATTCTGAACCGTCGCCTTCAACCTATAAAACCCTCAAACTTCTTTCATTCAAACTTTTACAACCAACGCCTTTCCTACTATTGCTTTAAAGTAATCCTTATTTCTTAATTCTCATATCCAAATTTCCTGAACCTTAATCAATTTCTTTGCTTTCTGATTTGCTTTTCACAAATGGCCAAGACTTCCAAAATCGTGCCACAAAAAGAGGATCATTCTTCATCGCGTCCAGACGGCGATGCGGCTGCGGCTGCCCCACCCTGAGGAATTCGTTCCGGTGGGGTTCCTGACTATCGCCGATTTTAATATAGGGAAGACCCCCTCGGTGCAGGGCCGGTGCGAGTTAATGTCGAGGTATATGTGCAACATTACTGAGGGCCTCCTCGATAAGTTCAAAGAAGAGTGTAACTGGAAGAATAAGGACGTGGTCATTCCTTCTTCTGAGGAATCGATCACCACATACATGGAGAGGTATCTAAGTGCTTACACTTATCCCTTTACGTATCCCCCTGGATCATGTAATAGTATCCTTCTGCAAAAGGTACAACGTTACCCTGGGCCAAATCCACCCGTCGTTCTGGAGAATCATTGTCCTTCTCTGTTTCTTTACCAGCATGATCGAGGGATGCTCCTTTACCCTCGATTATCTCATGCGCCTCTACAGTCTCCGACTCTATCGATGACTAATTAAGCTCGCCCGCCGGGCCAGCAGAGCCCCGTTCTCCAGTATCGATGAGACCCGTGATCGAGGTTAGATGGGAAGGTTTGTCCGAATAAGGACATCGGACCTGATCCCTTCGGAAGACATGCCGTTCCCAGAGAGGTGGAACATGAACCATAAGTGCATCTACCTTGGATGCTCGATTTGCCATTTACACTTCCTTCCAACTTTGCTTATTTTTATTTTGGTGTTGCAGATGTGGTCCAGATGCGGGACCCGGTTCCAGAGTTGAAAAGATGGGTCGAAGTCTTGGAATCTCAGAGGCCCTACTCCGAGCGTGCTTGGATGGAGCTTTCAAATGGTCGATGGGAGGCTCGCAACCATGGTAAATTTTTTCTCTCTAGCTGTTTGCCGTTTTAGTATTTTCTCAACTAACCTGCCTCCCTTTATTTTGCAGGTCTCGGGAAGGATTTTGCAACGAGACCTCCTTCTGGTGATGAAGAAATAATTCCCCAACCATCAGCTCCAAAGACGGCCAAGGAGAAAATAAGGAAAAGGGCCCCGAGTCCCCTCGGCTCAGAAAAGAAAAGACCGATGAGGAGGCCTCGTAAGCCTAAGGGGAACATCATTCCCCTATATTTGGAGTCAGTTTGTCGGCTAATGGATGAGTCCGAATAAGAAGAAAAAGAAGAAGAAGAAGAAACGGGTTGGTGGCTCGTCTGCGGGCTACGATTTCAGTACAGAAGTCCTCCGAACCGAAGGCATCGGCCGAGGTACCCGAGTAAGAAAGAAGAGAGGTCACCGCTTCCCCAGCAAAGACGGTGGAGGGAAAGTCTCGAGGCAAGGCTCCCCAAACAACGGAAGATGTCCCTAGGGTCGAGCTCGGGTGGTCGATATTTCTGACTCCCCCCAGATTTCAGACACCATGATTCGAGAGGCCAACATGCTAGAAGGTCAGCGAGTCGATCTCCATGGTTTCTTCGACGGGCTCGAAGCTGCTACTTTCAAGGATATCCCCGAATTTGGAAACTTACCGGTGCCGAAGAAAATACCGTCGCCGGGGGCCACTGGATCTCCATCGAGGTCGAGGTTGGTATACCAATTCCCGGATCCGAGTGCTGACCCAAGCCGCAAATGGCATCTACTACTGACCGTCTCGTAGGATGCTCGAGTTTTCTACGCCCCTGTTGGGGTTGCCAGCTATCTGAGAGGCTTGGTGACCAAAGAGTACCAAGAAGCGATGAATGTCGTGGAGGGTGCCTGCTTGTTCAACGAGGCCCAGCATGCTCTAAATCGGGTAATCTTCGAGAAGTTATTAATTACTTTCTTTATACTTAATATTGCAGATTGCTCTTTAACACTTTTTCCCTTACTTGTAGGCTTCAGTGCTGCACCATGAAGCCTTCATCAGAGTTCGATATGAGCACAAGGCCGAAGTTCGGAGCCTTACTGAGAAAGAAGATACTTATAGGTCCTCAGTGAAAGAATCCGGGCATATTTGGTTGCAGATCGGGATAAGCACACTGACAATGGTCGAACAGGTATTCTGAATGCTTCATGATAGTGAAGGTGAGTTAGAGATAACAACTAATGACCCAATTCTGCAGATCCGACAGAGGCTCGAGCAGATCGATCAGCTCAGCAAGCAGTTGGATGATGTACGGGCCGAGGCCGAGGCTTTCAAGGGAAGCATGGATATCTTGGCCGCGATGAAAGAGACTGTCCAAGCACAGTTGGATTCAAACAACACTCAGCTTCGAGCTGCGAAAGAAAAAAACTCCGTGCAGACCGAGAAGATCAAAGAGTTTCAGTCTCAACTAGATTCAACCGCCAACAAGCTCGAGAAGGCTAAGTCTGAGGTGGCCGAGGTCGGTACTAAGGCCGATGAAAAGGTGTCCCAATTTAAAATCGACGTCGAGGCCATCCAGACCAAATCTAGGAGCATGATATATCATGCAAAGTGGCTAGCTCGTAGGGAAGCCCTCGAGGATGCTCAAGCCCGAGACTTTAACATTGGGGCCGAGATTGATAATGCCCGAGCAGAAGAAAACCAGGCTCGGAAGCTGGCCTTCACTGAGGATGACTCTGATGGCCTCAGTGAGTTTGAAGACGAAGAAGATCTTGAGGATGGAGATGTTGCGAACGATGGAGACCAAACCTCTTACGACCTAGTATATTTTTGTTCTTTTCTTTTTGTAGTTTTTTTTTTCTTGGGGCCGTTGTAAACTTTTTTTGTACTTGACCGATTTGGCCCTAATAAGGAAGACTTATTTTGTATATGAATATAAGGCTTTTTCTTTTCCCTTTCGGTTTTTCAGTATTTACTTCTTTTTTGCTTTGTAATTTGTAATAAAAAATGCCTTAGCATAAGATAATAGAGAATTGTTCGAGAGTCCGAACAACCTTAGCATTCGTTAGAGTTTTTGGTGCTCGATATTATCGAAGTCTTTTATGACTTTTCCGGGGGTAGCTTTTCTAAAAAACCGGTTATGAAATAATTCGAAGGCCTATTTTGTTACGAAATTTGGACGTCTCCGAGCCGTGTTAATTTGCCGTAGCCTTTTAGTGTGGGATCTGCCCGTTAGGCTTATTTTCCCGTTTTGTTAGGGCTTGCCCGAGATAATAATCCCGAGTGGGGTGGCCGTGGCCTTTAGAGATTGGAGAACTGCCTATTAGGTCTTTTGTCCCTGAGGTCAGATAACTCGGGCTGTTTGAGCTAGAGTCGTTCAAAATCAAACCGAAACCGTTAATTGAACCGAACCGAAAGCTTATTGGCTTATTGGTATCGGATTATCGGGGTAATGAACGGTGAACGGATTGAGATTTTATAATTAACGGCTTAATAATTTGGGGGCGAATTACTCAATTTTTTTATCAGGTAAATCGTTAACCCGTTAAGAATTTTTATATTATACTTTTATCCCTATGTATATAATATACTACTAAGAAGTCGCCAGTCACCAGAGCTTAGAAAATCTTTCAGCAGTTCTGCATCGTAACTTAGATGCTTTCTGCAACGTAAATGTCATCTAAGTTACTTAGTTTCCACTTAGATGCCTTAGAAGTTACGTTCCAATAGATTCAGACCTATGTACTTGCAGCAGATTCAGACTATGTTGCCTTAGATGGCATTTGGACTCAGTAACTTAGATGCCTTTGTAATAACCAAATGAAAAATAAGTGGAAACTAATAAGAAGTTAGAATTGCATCTGTATTCTGTGCAGTAGTGATAGAATTATTTTTTTCATAGCAGAATTTTACCAACTATATAATACAATTGTTTAATCAATACTTTCCAGAAAATATGCATGAAAATTGAGACAGTGCAAACACAATTCCAAGATAGAACCAAAGAAGACATCAACACAACATCTCAAGATAGAACTAGAGAAATAGATCTATGATAATGGCCAGAACTGGAAGTTATTTGTAGATCATGGTATTGGTTTGAAACTGTTTGGTATTTATTGAATAATTGTTCAAGAAAACTCTTAATAATTAAAATACAAATTTTCTTAGTAAAAACTCTTAATAATTAAAAATAACGACTATTATTTCAAAGAACCAAAAAAATTACCTTTTCATCAAATATTTGGAATAAAATTAATATGTTTTATTATTCAAATTTTGATTGGTATAAAAATAAAAAGTAATACATTAACACAACTGAAAATACTAAAAGAATAAAACTATATATCAATTAAACGATGAGAAAAATATATCCCGACTTATTTTTCTACTGACTTTTTAGTCAATATTTTATAGTATTAATTTTAAATTGGTGGTGCAAAATTTTTTTAAAATAAAAAAGTGTAGACCCTATGTAGAAATAATTTAAAATACTTGAACTATTATCTAATCATGTATAATAAAGTATCAAATTTCGACAAGTATTATAAAGTGATTGGTATAATAATACGATTTCAGAAAAAGTAAAATACACATAGTGCAAAAGATAAATAACAGTACAGGCAATCGTGGTTCTATACGTTATTACACAAAAACCTTTTCTCTTTCTTCTTTCCCTAATGGCATAAAAAGTGTGTAATTAATAATAGATCAGGAAATAATAAAAGGAAGAAAATAAGGAGAAGAAAAAAAAAAACCAACAATTGGGTCCGTGCATCGCACTGAAACACCATCTAATATTAATAAACAAAGTCAAAAGTTAAATGTTAATAATAAATAACTAAATTACTATTTATTCCAAAGTACTTCACATTGTATAAAATGATTTCATCGAAATAGACCGTCATCTTTTACCTTTTTTCTTTTTACTCCCTTCGTTTCAATTTATGTGAAATTATTTTCTTTTTAATCCATGTCAAAAAGAATGACCTCTTTTCTTATTTGAAGATAGTTTATCTTTATGCAATGATTTATAGCCATACAAAATATATGTGTCTCATTTTACACCACAAATTCAAAAGTTTTCTTTCTTTTCATTAACTTCTGGTCCCAGTCAAATAGGTTCACATAAATTGAAATGGAGGGAGTACATATTTTCACGGATGTATTCCCAATCGTTTTAATTATTGAAAGATTAATCAATTATTTTCGATCAGAATCCGTTGTAATTTTATACTCGTGAAAACTTAGTGGCATAACCAATCATCGCCTATTGGCTCTATACTCGAGCCATCTTTTTGTTGTTCAATATCGTAGTATTATGTTAGCTACCAGTGAAGTCGTTGTAGTATAGTGGTAAGTATTCCCGCCTGTCACGCGGGTGACCCGGGTTCGATCCCCGGCAACGGCGTATTGTTGTTTTTTTTCTTCATCACTTTTTATTTCAGCAGAGAATCCGTTATTACATTAACGGGCCTAAATCTGTTGAGCCCAGTACATTGTTTAAACGGCAACGTCAATTTAAACGGCAAGAATATGACCCAATTAAGATGGTGGTCCAAAAGCGAGTCCGCGCCTAAAACTGAAAAGACAAAAAGAACGTGCAAAATATAAAATTGGTCAAATTCAGTGTATTTTTAGTCAAAATTTGTATATTATAATGTAATACACATACATATATATAAATATATATTTTATCGACTATTATTTTTCAAAACCACTAAAAATATATATTTCTCAAAAAGACGACACAAAATAGAGGACCCTCCGGTAGCTAGTGATAATTTTTCGTCTTTCCCATTTGATCATTTCAGTAGCTAGTGATGATTTTGTAAGGTAGAAAAGTTGCATTATTTTAAAATTAAGAGGAACGTATGGTAAAAGATTAAACTATATTAATAACTTTTTCATAAAGAGGTAACTAACTAGTGGAGAGCTTTCACCGTCAAAGAGTATGGTGGAATTAGGGGTGACAAAATAGTTAAAAGAAAACAGTTATCACCCATATTATTCACTAAAAAATAGGTTGGATAATGAACTTTTTAAAAACGGATCAAATATGAAAAAAAACATATTATCCATTAAAAAAATGGATAAACAATGAGTTTAACTTTTATATTTGTAAAACCTCAACTTAGGGGTTCCTTAAGTTTGGGAGACTAAGAATTCTCCCAAAAATGAAATATTCATGAAGCCAAGGATAATATAGTTCCATATTATCCACTGGTTAACCCGTTTTTTATCCGTATTAAATATGGGTCGGGCCGGATAATTTATTCATTTTTTCATTACCCATTTTCGAGAAACCCTAATAGGGAGCGCTTTTTCCTTTAATAGGTCATACGTGGTGTGAATCGGATTAATCGCACCAATAAACACTAGATACCAGACAGTTATGTGATACCAAAAAAAAGTTGTACCTTTTGCCTAACAATAACAACAACAAAATATCTAGTATATTTTCATATGTGGGATCTGGAAAGATAGTATGCATGCAGACCTTATTGTTAAGACCGACAAAATTAGGTGTCATGTGTACGCTAGCAAAGCAAACCTTGAATGACGATAAATCGGGCAACAAACAAGAAACATACCAAAAGAGACATAAACATTTAACGTGGTTCGGTCAATTGATCTACGTCCACGGTGAAAATAAGCAATCCATTATATAAAAGAGAATACAAAATATCGAGAGAATCACCTTACGAAGAGGCAAACACAAGTGACATACTAACACTTGTCTCGTAAACTTCTCCCCCTAAACACGACTCTCAAAATGCATATGACTACATTATGGATGTCGTTGAATGAGAAGGAAGGATCCTCAATTAATAGAAACCCACACATTTTCCTTCAAGAAAAAGGACTAGCCAATATAGAAGATTTATATTTTTCTTTTACGAGAAGGAAAACCAAATTATGGTAAATATGTTGCCTTTTCGGAAACCAAATATGATAAAAAAATCAGGACAACTCCTAATACTTACCCTTATCTTAGCAGATAGAGAGATTGTTTCCGAGAAATTCTGAGCTCATGCAAACCTTTCACCTAATAAACAAAAAAAAAATGCTAAAATCTAGAAGTAATGATAATGCATGATTTAAAATGGGGCTCTTAGTACTCAACAATTGAATTCTTTTTTTACATATCAAATTCTTCTTTCTTCTTATATGTTGTCGTGTAACTTTTTGACAAAATTATGAATTCTGTTTCTAAATGTTTTTGGCTTTATGGACTGGCTATGAAGTGCGTGGAATCTTTAAAAGTCTTAAAATAAGGTCATGCGTGCGATGAGTGAATTAACACCAAGATAAAAGTAGTTGCCCTGATTTTTTTATCATATTTGGTTTCCGAAAAGGCAACATATTTACCATAATTTGGTTTTCCTTCTCGTAAAAGAAAAATATAAATCTTCTATATTGGCTAGTCCTTTTTCTTGAAGGAAAATGTGTGGGTTTCTATTAATTGAGGATCCTTCCTTCTCATTCAACGACATCCATAATGTAGTCATATGCATTTTGAGAGTCGTGTTTAGGGGGAGAAGTTTACGAGACAAGTGTTAGTATGTCACTTGTGTTTGCCTCTTCGTAAGGTGATTCTCTCGATATTTTGTATTCTCTTTTATATAATGGATTGCTTATTTTCACCGTGGACGTAGATCAATTGACCGAACCACGTTAAATGTTTATGTCTCTTTTGGTATGTTTCTTGTTTGTTGCCCGATTTATCGTCATTCAAGGTTTGCTTTGCTAGCGTACACATGACACCTAATTTTGTCGGTCTTAACAATAAGGTCTGCATGCATACTATCTTTCCAGATCCCACATATGAAAATATACTAGATATTTTGTTGTTGTTATTGTTAGGCAAAAGGTACAACTTTTTTTTGGTATCACATAACTGTCTGGTATCTAGTGTTTATTGGTGCGATTAATCCGATTCACACCACGTATGACCTATTAAAGGAAAAAGCGCTCCCTATTAGGGTTTCTCGAAAATGGGTAATGAAAAAATGAATAAATTATCCGGCCCGACCCATATTTAATACGGATAAAAAACGGGTTAACCAGTGGATAATATGGAACTATATTATCCTTGGCTTCATGAATATTTCATTTTTGGGAGAATTCTTAGTCTCCCAAACTTAAGGAACCCCTAAGTTGAGGTTTTACAAATATAAAAGTTAAACTCATTGTTTATCCATTTTTTTAATGGATAATATGTTTTTTTTCATATTTGATCCGTTTTTAAAAAGTTCATTATCCAACCTATTTTTTAGTGAATAATNTTATCATATGCTAGACCAATATATGTAAATAAGTCTTACATTTTGTGTTTGTGTCCATGTCTGTATATAGTAGATTGGAAAAATGATATTGTATAGCCACTCTCAAATAATAGCCAAATATATATATACACACAAAAAAAAATAATACATATTTTATATATTTTTTCCGCTACCAAATATATATAGTTTCTCGTTTGGGCTGCAAGTGATAATACTCTTATTAAATATGAATTAATGATAAATTTCTCTAATAGTTCAAAAAGATAAAGGTATACATCTGATTCAAAATATACATATATAAGGGAAAGAAAATAAAAATGTGTTCAATATGCATGCTATTTTTATTGCATATGCAAAAGCAAAAGTTAGTCAAATTTTCATGCAATATTGGTTTGACTCTAGATGGTCTCATTTGATGGGTCATTTTCATTCGTGTTCTTCAGCGTGGGCACAATATTTTACTTACTAGTAGGAATGGTTCTTATTTTAGAAGAAAATAACATCGTAACATATAGGTATGGCTAGCCTATTTATTGTGGCACTTTTGTAGGGTTTTGAATTCCACATAAAGATTAAAAATTGAAATTTTAAAGGTCATATAGTAGCAATCATTCTTTTAACACATGTTTATGAGGTTCGTTAGAGTCCCACATTAATATACAAAATGTGTTGTTATCTTGTTATATTCTTTTCAACAATTTTCATCTCAAAACGCTTAGTGGCATATGCATAATTTTTCGTCAACAATGCCCGCATTTGAAAAAATAAACAAATTTTATACTCAATATTTTTATTATGTTTATACCCAATATTTTTATTTTTGTTATTATCTTTCCATGCATATTAGTAAAAACAATTTGACGAAATGTTGTCACGTGACACCACTCGAACAAGAACATATACTCCCTGCATGGCCTAGCTATTGAAATTAAGTTAAGCCTGTAAAGTTTATTTTCTTAATAATATATCAAAACCAAACATGCACAAAGACACATATTATGTTATTCACGATTCATATGCTATTGGGCGTGTGTGTGGGGGTGGGGGTGGGGGTTATTAGAGTTGAGCACTAACTGATGGAATATGATGTTGTGTCTTTGTATAATATTTTGGACAATTCTTGTCTCATGAAATACTTTTTAAGTTAAGTTAGGCTCGATCTTCTTTAATTTGCACACTTTGAGTAGGAGCTTTTTAAGACACCAACAAAAAAGTGTATTCCTAGTGGCGGATGTAATATTATAGCCACGAGTACAATCGAATTTGTAACTTTCGAACTAGAATATAAATTTATGTGTAAAAATTGATTACAATTGTAAAAAATAGAGACTATTTACCCACAACTTTAAAAATATGATGATTCAATGTTAAAAACTTTAATTTTGGACCCGTAAAATCAAATTTAAATTCTGAATCCTCCTCGGTCTTATTCCCAACTCTTTTTTTATATTTGGGGTAGGTAAAAGGCACGTTTAAATTTCCACTTTGTGCATGTTTTGTAAAGTCCACAAAAACAAATATACGTTTCCTTACTCTTTGAAGAACGCATGCAATATTTGGGTTGGTGAGAGTAGGAAGAAGACATTCCTCAAAAAGGGAGGAAAAGGGGAGGAAAAGCACAAAAATATTTCCCTATACGTTTCATATACAAGTCATATATGTTTATCTTGTGAATTCATGGAACTCATGTGTTAGTTTTATTAGATGTTAAATCATGTAAATAAAAAAAAAACAGTTGATAAAGCATCTCGCGCTCACGCATATTTTGAGGAAGGATCGTATCTTTAGGGGTGTAAAGACAACTTACCCAAATAAAAGTATTAGTAACTGATTTCATGATCTAAACTCATGACCTATACGTTATACATAAATAACTTTATCGTTGGTCTAAGTAACGATCATGAGCTCGGAGCCATCGTTGTATCTACTAAGAGTAGCTCTAAGGATATTGAATATTGCAGATTTTGAGCTTTACAATCTAGAAGGCTGATTGGCCACATTTGTAATTAATAGTAGTTAGTGTGGTCATATTTGTAATTATTGATAGCTACTACAGAATAGCACGTATAACTTTTACATAATTTTTTCTAAAAAAAAGATTTAATCATTGAAATGGGATATACGCGCAACGCCATGTATTCTAAAGATTAGTTCTATAAATAATTGATGAAATCCTGTATGATTTCCGAGGACTTCAAAACACCCCACCATACCCCCACAATTGGAGCAGAAATAGACAATCATACAGCTTGTTCATGATAGGATTGGTTCAATTTCAGTTCACATAAACAAATATTATTAAATTTTAAAATGAAAAAGAAAGGAAGAATAAAATAAATTTTATTTTATTCAGAATTCTCTGCATGAATAGATCTGATTATGATCACTGTCCCTTTGACTTCTTGCCTCTATTAGGAAAACTAGAAAGATGACACATCTTTCTAATTCCCTTTTTGAACCTATATCTTCTAACATGTTAATATATTTGTATATTTGAAAATAATTTTACGTTAAATTTCTTTTTTGGCATATCTTTTTAAAAACAGATATAGGTCGTGAGTTCGTGCCGTGAAAGCAACCACTAATGTTTATATTAGGGTAAGCCGTTTACATCACGCCCTTTAAGGTGAGGATCTTCCGATTTCCGAACACTTTTAAAACGCGGGATGCCTTGTACACCAAGCTATCATTCTTTTCTGGCAACAAAGATAAATATCTCGTAAAATAATTGAAATTGATGTATATATAAAGAAGCCAAATGAACAAATCCCATCAAACTCTTAAATCAACACCTCTAATTTCCCTATCAGTCACTCAATATATTTTGTCACTTTCTCATCCCCAACAACCCTCTCCAAATTCCTTCTTATGCCTTAACCATGAAAATATCACAAATATAATATCCTCTTCTTTCTTTCACTCTCAACTAATAATTAATCTTCCTCATTTTCTTGATTTTATCTTATCTTTTTTCTACTCTTTTTAGTGTTTGCAAATGGTGCCAACAAGTTCAGAAACTGTTCAAAACAGTAAAACTAAATCTTCCATTGAAGTTCTCAATACTCAAAAAAAAGTTGAAGTTTCAATATTTGAAAAGAAAATTTCTGCTCCTTCTTCCCCAGCTTCTGCTAATGTTGCACCAGCACAAACTGAAACTGTATCAGCTTCTGCTGCTACTGATAATAAATCTTTACAGAATTCTCAGAATGGTGATGATCAGGTAATTTATCTATTATCCGTGTATTTAACATCGTCACATTGTGTCAATTCGTCGGAAAATTACATTGTTGCATAATTTCTTTCATTTTACGTATATTTATTGAATCCCCTTAACTTTTTGATAGGTTTAATCTTATATATTTTGACACCCTTTAGTGAAAATTTCGATCCCATAACTTATAGCAAGTTATTAATTTCACTTTTTACGAAAGATTGCATGTAGTTATCTTTTAAGTTCATTGATCTTGTCAGTCTATATTCAAAGAGAGCCTCGGTAAAATTGATAAAATTACTTTCATGCGATCAGAAGGTCACGGGTTCAATCCGTTAAAATAGCTTCTTGTAAAAATTCAAGATAAGGCTGTATAATAGATCCTTATGGTCTGATCCTTCCCCGAACCTTGCGCATAACGGAAGATTAGTGCACCGGGTTATCTTGTCAGTATATAAAATGTTAAATCGTAAAGTAAATGGCTAAAAATCATATTTTTCCTCTTTTTTTTTTCTTGTTCCTTGTTCATGTTTATTCATGTGAATTTTTTATTAGCATGTATTTCCAAGAACTAAAGTGATGCTTTTTACAACAGTTTCCGTGAACTCTAGCTGTTAAAGGCAGCCTTAGATTGTTTTTTAAAATTAATTTAGTATTTAAGAGAAATAATTGTATACGATAAGCACCAGGATAAGAATACAAGTTACCTAAATTAAGAATGTCTAGGAATTTAAAACCTTTCTTGAAATATGTTTGATTCTCTTATTTTGTCGTATGGAATTTACTTTTTGCTTTTTTAATTTACGTAATCAAAATAAAATTAGGTACAAGTTAAACTTGTTTAAATTGCATTTGCCTTTTACATTTCCAGAAAATGCTTCGTACGTACATCTTGGTTATAATTTAGGTGCATTTTTAAAAGTAAACTCAAGACGTCTTGATATAATAAAACAGTGAGAACTGTCCAATAAGTTTCTTTATTTCCTCTTAAAAATTCTTCTTATTTAAATGTACGAGTCAAACTTCTATATTTGAAAATAATATAAATATATTTTTACATTATTAATTTACTTAAAAAATAATTATTAATAAATGTTCATCATAAATAGAAGTTAGTAATATTGAAAGTAGAATATATATAACCTACCACAATATGGGGCTTTTGCATCCGTACCCACTTTTTGTGCCACGTTTTAACTTATACCCGCTTGTAAAAAAATTTGCATCTGTACCCACTTTTGCGCATAACTTCAGCATGCGGGGCTGAAGTAGCAAAGGCAATCACGCAAAACTTCAGCATTCTAGTAGACGGGCCTGCAGTAGCTTGCGAACTTCAGCTCTAGTAAATGGGGAACTAGAGCTGAAGTTTTTGTCTTTGTAAATGGGGAACTTCAGCATACGAGGCTGAAGTTTCCCAATTATAAAGACAAAAACTTCAACATACGGGCTGAAGTTCCCCCAGTGTAACTGGGGGAACTTCAGCTCTAGAGCTGAAGTTTTGTCTTTTGTAAATGGGGAACTTCAGCATACGGGGCTGAAGTTCCCAAGTTATAAAGACAACAACTTTAACATACGGGGCTGAAGTTCCTCAGTTTACAAAGACAAAACTTCAGCTGAAGTTTGTAACTGGGAAACTTTAGCTCTAGAGCTGAAGTTTTGTCTTTGTAACTGGGGAACTTCAGCCCCGTATGCTGAACTTTTGTCTTTATAACTGGCGAACTTCAGCTTAACTGGTGAACTTCAGCTCAGCGAGAGAAAGGGAAGCTGAAGTTATTTAAAAAGTGAGTACAAGTTAAAAGTTTTTAAAAAAGCGGGTATAGGTTAAATGGGGGCGACCAAATAGGGTGCCCAGCGCAATTTTTACCCACAATATGCTGAAACATACTTAATAGGCTTTTGAAAAAAAAAATATTTGGAGTTAAATTGAAAAATAGTATTTAAAATTTGAAATTATGTTTGGACATGTATTTTACTTGAAAAAAAGTTGTAGTTTTGTGTGTGCGGAAAAAAAGTTTTTTTGAAAATTTTTAAAAAGTATTTTTTTTTTGAAAAACTCATTTTCGAAAAAAATCCAAAAACTTAAAAAACTTCATAGACAAACATAATTTTTTTTAAAAAAAAATTAGAAAAAAGAAAAAATTATTTATAGACAAACGGAGTACGAGAGTACTAAAATTCTATGGGATGTGTTATTCTTCTTGTTTGTGTTTTGTGTTGCTGGGGGTGTATGGTGGGGTTTACATGTTGGTTGGAAAAGGAAAGAGTTGTATTTTCAGCACGCCTCAATGAGTACAAAATCTAAAGACTAATTACTTTTGACGAAATAAAGAAAAGGATCTTTGCACAAATAGTCGGTTATATTCATTGTTTACTTTTTTAACTGTATATATAGATTATACATTTATTGTACATAAATATACACATATAATATATAAATTATGCATACATTATATCTCCACCGGTTATTTTTAGTTTAAGTGGTTAGGTAGGTGGTTATTTGGGTTAATTCCTAATAAAGGAAAAAGAGAAAAAAATTAATAAATTATTGGACATATATTGCCGCATGCATGCTTGACATAGTTTACCTTTTAAAACAATAATGACAACCAATATAAGTAGCATTAGTAATGAGTGTTATCGAAAACTATAGTTTCTATTTTTTTTTTGTCTACCTTATGATGTAACTTCTTAAAAATTAGAGTGGGGATATTAATAATTTTCCCAAGTATAACAATAAAAAGTGCATATTTTCAATTAATTGTAAGAAATGTGCTTAACCAGATATCATAGGATCAAAATTAGAATTTCTTCATATATCAGGACTAAAAGCGTAATTTTTCCAAAATTTTTAGAATCATTTTATGTCTATTTTTTGGGGAGAAAATGAGAAATAGACTAATTTACAATTGGTAATTGAAAAATAGTTATATTTTTAAAAATAAACTAGATTTAGCTACTTTTTAACGTAAGATAAAATCTCAACAAAAACACCTTAAAAATCTAGAATTTTACAATTGGTAACTGAAAAATAGCGACACATTTTTAAAAGTAATCGAAATTTAGTCACTTTTTTATGTAAAGATAAAATCTCAACAAAAACACCTTAAAAATCTAGAATTTTACAATTGGTAATTGAAAAATAGTCACATTTTAAAAAGTAATCGAAATTTAGTTACTTTTTTATGTAAAGATAAAATTTCAATAAAAAGACCTTAAAAATCTGAAAAAATTCTAGCATACTACGTTGTAGTTCAAATATTTTACATATGAGATTCCAACATAATGTGCTGGAGTTCCAGCATAATATGTTGGAAGTTTATACGCCTGAGCTACATAATAAAGCATATTATGATGGAACTTTCCGTGTTTTAGCTAGGGTATTTTTGTCTAAATTTTATCTCCGCATAAAATAGTGTTTATTTTTTAATGACTTTAAAAACGCTGACTATTTTTCGAGTACTTGTCCGAAAACTGACTAACACGTGCTATTTTTACTATTTTTTTTTCTACCTAAATCTTCCGGTAATCTATCTCTTCTGTCTCTACTTTATCATTTATAAATCTGCAAAATTTATACAAATTAGATTGAGAATATTTTCTTTTAAAAATATATACTCCTCTTAAAAGGGCAAAAAGTGAACAAGAAAAGAAAAAGAAAAGTTGGTAGTGGGTGACTGTGTATGCAGTGTGCACTCAGCAGAAAAACAGACTGTTTTTGCCACCGGGCTTTCTGTTGGAGAACAAAATGCCTTGAATCTTGATTATTTTCATCTCTATCTCTGCTCTCAACTTTCTGCATTTCTCAATCTCTTTAAAACCTTAATTCCCCACCAGAAGAACAGATTCAAGAATTAAAGTTCATGGATTCATAGTAGGTATTATCATACATTTAAAAAAAAAAAATTATTATCACATTCACATGTATACATAATTTGAGTTAAAAATAATCCTTTGCATGTGTGAAATGATTATGATTGAGATAAAATGTGGTAAAGATTTTTTTGTGTAGCTTCAAGTAACATTTTATATCAAAAAGTTGTGACATGATCTCTGAATTGAGACAAAATATGGTAAAGATTGCTCCTTTAGCTGATTAGCTAGATGATTCTTTTAGTTTGCTGATTAGAACAGTAATGTTCCTCTGTTGCTATATGAAACCATTACTTTTCAGAGAATCAGACTAAAAGGGCACCCGGTGCACTGAGTTCCGGGGAAGGGTCGGATCATAAGGGTCTATTGTCCGCAACCTTACCGTGCTTTTCTGCAAAAGGTTGTTTTCAGTGGCGAAGCCAGAAAATTCAATAAGGGTGTTCAAACCTTTGCTATTAGGCTATGTAAGGGTGTTCAAAGTCTATTTTTAATCAATAACAAGTAATATTTTACTTTATACGGAGTATAATTTTCCGACGACCCTTGGAGAAAGGTAGCTTCACCCATGGTTGTTTCCACCGCTCGAACCCGTGACCTCCTGGTCACATGACAGCAACTTTACTAGTTACGCCAAGGCTCCCCTCCTTTTCAGAGAGTCAGACTATTTTCTAAGAAAATTGAGATATTTTAGAAATATTTATTTCTACAAAAATGTGATTTGCACATTTTTTCATGTAGCTAAAAGTTTAATTTCCTACAGGTGGTGACATGATCTATGAACTGAGACAAAGTTAGATGCTTTTTGATTCTCTTACTTTGAACACCATCAATTTTTTGGGTTAATTTAGTTGCAAAGAGATAGGATTTGTTTCTTATAATGTTAAAATTTGATGCTAAATGCAGAAAGTAAGGGGAGAAGCCACAATTACAATGGGGGATTACAATAATGCTGAGTATATAGGGATTAATGAAGTTGTATCTCCAAGAGCAAATGATCCTAAGAAACTTTCACTCTTGCCTCTAGTTTTCCTCATTTTCTATGAAGTATCAGGTGGTCCATTTGGTGTTGAGGACACCGTACAAGCAGCCGGTCCACTTCTTGCACTTGTCGGATTCTTGGTATTCCCGATCATATGGAGTGTCCCTGAGGCACTAATCACAGCTGAATTAGGCACCATGTTCCCCGAAAATAGTGGCTATGTTGTTTGGGTTTCATCTGCTTTGGGTCCATTTTGGGGATTTCAACAAGGTTGGGTGAAATGGTTAAGTGGAGTCATTGACAATGCCCTTTACCCGGTTTTGTTTCTTGATTATCTTAAGTCAGGAATTCCTGCATTAGGTGGTGGACTTCCTCGAGTTATAGCGGTATTAGGCATTACTCTGGTTTTAACTTATATGAACTATAGGGGTTTAACTATTGTTGGATGGGTTGCTGTTATGCTCGGGATATTGTCGATCCTTCCTTTTGTCGTAATGGGGCTCATTTCTATTCCGAAACTAAGGCCAACAAGGTGGTTAGTGGCGGATGTGCATAATGTCGATTGGAACTTGTATTTAAACACTCTCTTTTGGAATCTGAATTATTGGGATTCGATTAGTACTCTCGTAGGAGAAGTGCATAACCCGAAGAAAACTCTGCCTAAGGCCCTTTTTTATGCTGTGATTCTAGTCGTTTTATCGTACTTTTTCCCTCTATTGGTTGGTACTGGAGCTGTTCCACTCGAGCGTGACTTGTGGACGGATGGTTATTTCTCAGATATTGCGAAAATATTGGGTGGAGTTTGGCTAAGATGGTGGATTCAAGGGGCTGCTGCATTGTCAAATATGGGGACGTTCGTGGCTGAAATGAGCAGCGACTCGTTTCAGCTACTTGGTATGGCCGAGAGAGGGATGCTACCCGAGTTCTTTGCCAAGAGATCACGTTATGGAACACCTCTAGTTGGTATACTCTTCTCAGCTTCTGGTGTGATTTTACTTTCATGGATGAGCTTTCAAGAAATTGTAGCTGCAGAAAATTTCTTATATTGCTTTGGGATGATCTTGGAATTCATAGCATTCGTACGATTAAGAATAAAGTTCCCAAATGCATCGCGCCCGTTCAAGATACCTGGGGGAACAGCCGGAGCCATCCTACTGTGTATTCCTCCGACCATACTCATTGGTGTTGTTTTGGCATTTTCTTCTGTTAAAGTCATGATTATAAGCCTCGCTGCTGTTGCAATCGGGTTGGTGATGCAACCGTGTCTTAAGCGCATTGAGAAAAACAGATGGTTGAAGTTCTCCATTAATTCTGATCTTCCCGACATTCATCACGATACTGGAGCATTACTTCATTGATTCTCATATGTCGTAGCTTTATAACGTACAACTCCTCTACTAACAGGACATAGCGGCAGCTGCATGGAATCCAGAACATCTATGGAGCGCGCGCATAGATAAAAGATATGTTTCACAAGGTAGCTTTTTAATCTTGAAATCTTGTGTTTGCCCTGATCATAGGCCTTCATTTTAGGTGATTGCATTAGAAACAGATGATGATATGGTTTCTCTTTTATATATGAAAAGTTGCAAAAAATGTCAACTTTATTTCTGCTCTCTTTTACTCTACTCCCTTTATTCAAAATGCATTTAAACAATATCCATTCTCTTCGTATTCGAGAGTAACCTGTAAATGATTGTATCTACTGAATATTGGTATGCTTTTCTGAATATATTGAGCTTTCAACTAGTCTTTTCTTGTCTGCTTAGTTAGGAAATTTTGTGAAGCAAGTTGTTCGCGACGTGTTACAGTACTGATGTTGAAAAATAGGTCAAAGAAGACTAAGATTACAGCTAATCACTAATCAATTACTAGTCCATAAGTCATATTTCTTTGCATTATTTTAAAACTTCTTTATCACATTATTTTCACCGCCTTTAGAGTGGGTACCATCTTTGAACAATCTAGAAAGGCGATTACTTAATGTCATTGGTCGGGTGTGGCCTAACAGTCCATGAAGTAGTGAAAACTATGAGAGACTAGAGTTCAAATCCCAAAGAGACAGAAAACTTAGGCGAGTAAAGTTGGTACATGTACTAGTGAGTGGTAGCGGTTATTGTTCGAATTGTTGACGTGTGCGTAAACTGGCCTGTAGACCATCATCATATAAACTTGAACTTGAATGATTGAGTTCAAGTTGTTATTTGAGAGAGACAAAATAAAATAAGGATGCAATCACAAGTCTAAAGAGTATCTATCTTGTGATGTACACAATAAAAGACTCCTAACTCCATTTGAGAAGTACCTATTTTCTGTGTCGATTGTCTTACAGCTTCTCCCAGTTCCTTTGCTCTGTTCCTAATCACATCACCTTATTCTGATGTCATTAACTTCCTCATAACATTCTCAATGGTGGATGCAGTGACAAGCACATCGCATTTCTCCCACTCCCTAACAGCCAGACCTATTTTTAATATTTCTGTCACCAAGAAACTGTTTTCGGTTGGTGATAGTGCCTAAAGTAATGCTCCCTATGCACGAATTCCAACCACAATACTCAAAAACCAGCCCGTGGATGGATGAGCCAAGATTTCGGGTTGTGGTGCCCATTCTCGAATCACTAAGCCCACCCCTTTCGCTCTTTCCTCAAACCCCTTATGGCAACTTAAGTTTTTAAAATTTGCCAGTATTATCAACTTCATCTGCATCTCTCAACACCCATATAAAGTTCTGTTTGCTTAGCTCTAATCCCATTGCGAGCTCCTTGGTTTGTTCATCAGAAATGAAGTAGTTGTCCCAAATAAAGCACTGATTTTGGAGGTTGTTTGTTTAGCCATTCCAAACAGTACTCACTTTTCTTATTGTATGGTAGTAGTTTAATAGGAAGAATAGGCCCGATTGCCCGTTGTTTCATGTTTTATGTACGTGCAAGTTGTGCAATCAAGTCAATAAAAGTACTACTACCTTCAATTACTTGGCTTGTATTGTAAATATCGCCTATCCTACGACTTTTGTATATTGAGTCTGAAAAGCTCCTAGGTGCACGAACATGTCATCGCGGTAACATCCTTCAAGAGAGGGTAGCTTTTTAAGTTCTTCTTCTTCAAGCGGGATGGGCATCCCCGCTACTCTGCATTTGTGACTGCAGTACGTATCAATACTAGAAATGCAAAGGAAGATATAGGATTCGGTATTGGGAAATGAAGAAAAATCTTGAACGTTATAGGACATTAAGAATTCATGAACAATGAAACATTAGGGACTTGGGAAGAATTTGGGGGGGGGCACGG
>ML422694.1:21802-52749 GCA_005239525.1 Nicotiana knightiana
GTGAGGGGGGTGGAGTCGGGGGGGGTGGCAAATTCCGGATTACACCTCAAATTGGGGCCGGATTTCGAAACTAATTATATAATCGGGCTGGGGGAGAATAGGTTTTGGTCCGAATCTTGGTTTACACCAAGCGGGCCCGGGGTTGACTTTTTTTGACTTTTGGAAAAAAAGTGTAAAGATCTTTAACTTTATGTATTGCAATTTAGTTCTCTAGCATTATTTGATGTTATTGAGTCGATTTTTGTTAGATTCGATTGGTTTAGAGGCGGATTTTAGAGAAAAGGCCTCGGTAGAGCTTTGATTTTCTTGCGGAGGGAGGTATGTATTGGGTTTAACCTTGGTTTGAGGGAATTAGGAACCCTTGAGCTATGTGCTACGTGAAATTCATGTGTAGTGGCGTATATGCAAGGTGACGAGTGTATATACACCATTGAAATACTTGTTTCCATACTTTTCTGTATTTCATTAATTATTTCATTCCATATTTTAACTGTTACATGCTTTACACATGCCTTTATTTGCCACTTGTCATTTATTATCCCGTGTTAAAAATATTAGATTTTCCCGTGCTTCTACTTGTACTCTTTAGTTGTCATTTATTTGACTTGTCTTATTTCTTATTATTAATCATAGCGAAATTCTTAATTTGTGACAAGATTTCCTTTATGGATCTGCTTCATATCCGTTAATCATAGAGATTCTTGTGCTTCAAGTTGTTAAATTGATTGCACTTATTGATTTATTTATACGATACAGTGGTACCAGTGATGTTTGGCTAAAATTTTATATTTTTGCATGTAATTTGCCTTGCATTATGCCTTGATCTCGTTAACTTTAGCGTGAATATTTATGACTCAAGCTTAATAATAGTATTTATATGTGTAGGAGTCAATTAGAAGTGATTTAGGGAGTTTGCATGCAAATTGACGTTAAAAAGGGACATATTTTGAATGAAGGAGTGAACATACTTTTGGACCAAGGGAGAGCACGGAGCTGCCGTGGAGGCCCGAATTCATCAGATTCCATCTTTCTTCTATCAAACTTGTAATCTTTACATTTCTTTGGATGAATTGTTGTTTTGCTGCCATATCTATGTGGAACTAAACAAAGTTTCTAGTGTTATGGTTGTCATGAATATTGAATTTTATTAATTACATCACCGGTAACTCGGGTTATCATTGTTGGTTGTTTCTTTAATTATGTACGTAATTGCTTAATAGTTTGGCCAGCAGTAGAGTTCTAATTACTATCTATGCTATGTTTGGGAAAGCCGTGTTCAAATTAGAGTAAAATTAGATAGAGCTTGTTCAGAACCCGTGGGTTGGGGAAAGATTTCGCGGTTTGGATGGGAATATACCTAAAAGTCTTGCTTAGTTGAATACCGTATTATATCCGTTCATGATAGTTTCAATACCATAGGAATATATGGTTGAACATTGTGGATAGGCGGATAGTATTGTGGGAACATGCTATTTATATAAACGATCCAGTCAACTAGCAACCATGGATAATTCAGATTAATACGTATAATTACGAACTCAATAGGATTGATAAACCGTTCACAACCCTGGAATCTATATCTCCCTCGCTTACATGTTTAAATTTCGCAATAGTAGTTGTAATAGAAAAATCAAACTTTTGATTATCTTGTACATGAATTGATTTTATTTTACTTAGTTAACAATAAATTTATGTCCTTGTGGGTTCGACATCCGACGTTCGAGTCACTTTATTACTTGACGACCATGTATACTTGAGTAACCAACAAATTTTTGGCACCGTTGCTGGGGACTTAGTTATTGATTGTTTATCTAAGTTTAGTTTTGAGTTGATTTTTGTTCATGTTTAAATTTTCTTATTTAGTTTGTATTTTTTTTTCTTTTACTTATTTTCACATGGCATCTTGGAATGAAAATTGTTCGAATGATGGTTCTTCTTACTATGATGATCCTTGTCTATATTTTGGAGGACCCTACTGGTGAAAAAATTATCAAAATATTTCCAAAAGCGAGTTCGAAGAACCATCAATCTTATGAGTGAAATATTTTCAATATGTGTGGTGGTCAAGGTTTCCATTGGGATGAGTTTCCTAATTCTTTTTATCCTTCTTCGAGCCTTTATTGTCATGTTTCCGTTAACTTTTGTGAGTTTGATAGGAACCAAATAGAGAATATGGAATATGATGCTCAGACTACGGACCTGTTGAGGCAAATAATGGAGCAAACTTAATTTTTAATGGAGCAAATTTATGAACGTCGAAAAGAGATGGAAAATCTCAAGGCCACAATGAAGAAAACGAAAGCCAAAGTGGAAGAATGTGTTAAAACATTTGATGATCAACAAGCTGCAACCGTAGTTGATAATCAGGAAGAGCTTAAAATTGGAGAAGAGAGTGAGTTCCATCAAATGAATATTTTTGAAGAAGAGGAGATATTGAACGAAACTTAGCTAATGGAACAAGCTAAACGATTAGAAATATGTGAAACTCAACATGAGAAAAGTACAAATGGGATAAAAAACTTAATAGAAGGAGGAGCTGAACTGGGACAAGAGATTGGAAAATGTGGCACTGCTATCCACGACTTGGAAGTTCAATTGAATGCAAAGGTTGTTGCGTCTAACGCCCAACAAAATAGTTCCGAGTTGTGTAAGAATGAAAATGAGCTTATACGCCAAATTGAGGAGCTAAAAGTGGAGAGTCAATCATTCGAACATACTTTTATTGATGATGTCTATGTTGATGAAAACACACTAGAGTCCTGTGAGAAAATTTTTATATTTGAAGATTCTAATGTGTGTACATATGAGGATATAAACAGTGATGCAGTTCAAGAGTTGGGGCGTACTGGTCCTCACTCCATGTATTTTTTGACATTGTGTTTGGATGATGATATGAAAATTGAATCGTTCGAGCCTTTGAAGGAGCCAACGGACGAGGAACAAGGTGCTTACATTCTGGAATTTATTGTGTCAGAGAAAACTAATTACATACCTCTAATGGCCAAGATGTAAATTTTGAAATTTGTTACTTGGGCCAATTATATATATCCCACCACCCCGAGAGCATAAAAAAAAGCGTTAAGCCAAATTGGGGGCTCAATTCACAAGTTTGAGATAGAGACAAAAAGTGGTTCAAGTCGTGCCGCGCCGTTAAATTAGGCGCTTGTTAGGAGGCAACCCAACTTTAATGCTTTCTTACATTTTTACTTTATCTTATTATTTTTATAGTGTCTGTTCTTGTTTTTTAGGATTATAAGCATAGGAAGCAAAGCTATCGGAAGAGTGCAAACGCGAGCTAGATGATGAGAACTAAGTGTGGGGTTCCCATACAAAGGACCATAGGGGGAAGTCTGAGTACCTTGTGGGTTATGATTGCTTTGGCCTTTGGCCTTCACGGAGTTTCTTCTCCACCTTCATTATTGTTTTGCTTTACTTATGCATTGGGGACACTGAACTCTTTGAGTGTGGGGTAAGAGAATTCCTCTTGTTAATTAGTAGTAGTATGTTAGTAAAAATGTTAACTTCTTATTTTGATTTTAGCTTCTTATTTTTGTTTTCATAGTTATATAGTATTTAGTAGCTTAATTTTTTTAAAATATGAAAAATAAGAAAAATCGAAAAAAGGTAAAAGAAATTAAACTTTTCCCGATGATGGATCTTCTAGATAGTTTTCTTGAGGGATTAAAGTCTAAACAAAAATCCAAAAATATGTCTCTTAGTTTCATTTAGGTAGTAATAATCTCCCGTAATTTTTCTTTGTATCTCGGTTTTTTTCCATGGGATGTAGTTTGGACCGGGTAGTAGTTTTATTTTTATTTTTTAGAATAGGACTTAGGAAAAAATGGGGGAAGAAAGATGAGATTCCTAGGCGCCCTTGACTTGTTTGATAGTAGCATATTTAGGCTTTGGCTTTCCTATGATTTGAGATTGATCATGATGCCTTTAAAAAATTGGATTGGATGTCTTGTGACGACTATGTCTCGTATTCTTGACTTATGTTCACTTTGTTCTTAATGCTTAATATCTTGTGGCTCAACGAATATGGTTGAGAGTCGAAATGAGACCATCCTTAGTGAGTTATATGCCATGCGTGAGGTGAGATTTTTGTGTAGTCCGTGTCGTTGTACTTGTGTCTAGAACATGTCCCGTATGTGAGTCCAAGTGAAATTTTAGTGAGACTCTGTTGAAAAATAATTTTAGTCTGTCCTTAATCTTTTTGAGCTTAATGCTTATCACAAATAAAATCTATCCTTAATAAACAATTCTGAGCCTATAGAATTTTATTTGGTACCCATATTATGAGCTTATACCCTTTTTATTTTTAATTGACATTGTTTTGATCCTTTAACCTCTTAAGGCACTTTAATTGTGAAATGAGCGCTAAAAGAAGTAAGATTTGGGTGGCTTTCCAGTGGAACCAATGAAAGGAAGAAATGTGAACTTGTTTTGTAAAAGAATACACCACCAGCGAAAGTTATAAAGAAAAAAATCTGAAAAAAAGAGAAGGAAAATATAGATGATGTCACGACCCCAAATCTTAACAGGTCGTGATGTCGCCTGTCGTAGAACTAGGCTAGCCAACCATCACATAACTACACATTATTTTAATAAATTTACTCAATATAATTAAATACCAGCATAATACGTATAAAAATTTTCTAAGTCTGTAAGCAAATATAATATAATCTACTGTCTAAACAAATTCCCCAGAACTGGAGTCAACTGATCACGAGCATCTAAGAATAAAACTAACACTGCTAATGTCATAAATAATGTCTTGGAATAAAATACTAATACTAATGAAGGAAGGGAAATGGAGAAGCTGTGGACGCTGGACAGCTACCTCGAAATCCCCAATGCTGCTGCCGAACGAACTCCTTGATTTGCACACAAGGGTGCAGGGAGTAATGATGAGTACGCCAGCTCAATAGTAATCAAAATAAATCACCATATGAAGAATAAGAAACACACAACAACAAATACACCAATCCACAAAACAGTAAAATGCCAGGTCTCAATAAAGTGTACATAAGTTTGAAAACCATTTACCGTAAAAATCCTTTGAACAAGTATATTTCAAATGTTTTCTCAGTAACACTCCCCAAATATCAGTATAAAAGAATGAAGTGAATCATAGTTTAAAACTCAGTAAAATATCATCATAAAACTGCCCCTCGGGCATAATCATTACTCACAAATATTCCCTCAGCACCTCACCATCACTCAGTAACAGTCACTCAGCACCTCACAGTCACTCAACCTCCCAATCACTCGTCACTCGGCACTCGCATTCAGTAGGTACCTGCGCTCACTAGGGGTGTACAGACTCCAGAGGGGATCCTATAGCCCAAGCGCTATAACAAGACAAATCATGGCATCAATCACTCTCAGGCACTCGACCTCTCTCATATCATAACATCCTCACAATATTGACCCTCGGCCTCACGCAGTCAGACACTCTTAGCATGCCACTCGAGCCATAAATAAACAGGGATTCTCGACCTAAAATAGTATTTCATTTCAAAAAATAGTAATATCATCAAGTAGGAGTGTCAACAATTTCACAAGAAAGACTGAGTGTAAAATCATAGTTTCTAAGTGAGGAATATCAGTAAAATAACCTCCAAGGGGTTAAAACAGATCGGCACTAGGCCCCAAACATGTCTTACAACCCAAATATGTTAAACATAGTAATATTATAAGAACATATGCTTTAAAAGCAGTTTCGCAACTCAATAGTTGCCTAAAGAGGAACATTTTTCCGAATTTCCAATTCGTGCACGCCCCACACTCGTCATCCAGTGCGTGCATCACTCCAAAACAGTGAAAGGATGTAAAGTCCGGGGTTTCATACCCTCAGGAGAGGATTTAAAGACATTACTTACCTCAAACTAGCCCGAAAAGCTATTCCGCAACACGCTTGCCTCTCGAATCAACTTCCGAGTGCTCCATATTTGTAAAGATCATATTTTTCACATCAAATTATGCTAAGGGAATGAATTCCAATTGAAAAATATCAATTTTAAGCACAAAACCTGAAATTAGCCCAAACTCGACCCCCGAGTCCGCATCTCGGAACTCGACAAACTTTATACCAAAACGATCCACATCATCTCACGAGTCTGTACATATAAAGAACTCTGAAATCGGAGTCCAAATGAACCCTCAAATCATTCCTAAAAGATCTCTTAAACTCAAGCCCTAATTTCACCTTTTTTTATTGATTTTCCCTAATTAAACCCTGTAAATTTGATCCTTAATCACATATAATCGAGTTGTGGAGTCCAAAATCCACCAGCCCCACCTTTGCAATAGCACCGCAGGCCCTATGAACGCATAGACCAATGGGCCTGGGGGTCCCTCAACCGCCTATACTCTACGCGAACGCACCTCTACTCCCGCGTTCGCCATGCCCAGACCACTTAACCCTTCGTGTTCACACCTCAAACTTCGCGAACGCACAGAAGGAAAATACTCTGATCACCCAATACCCCTATGCGAACGCGGGACCACCTCCGCGAACGCATAGGTAAATCCCTGCTGCACTAACACCAGAAAACCAGCAATATTTCCAAGTCTAAAAGTGCTCATTTGAGCATCCGAAATGCACCCGAGGCCCCCGAGACCTCAACCAAACCTACCAACATATCCCATAATATCATTCAAACTTAGTTGTTCTCTCGGAACACCCAAAATACCAAAATCACATCAAATTCAAGCCTATGAACTTTGAAATTTCTAAATTCCACCAACGATGCCGAAACTATCCAAAACATATACGATTGACCTGAAATTTTGCAGACATATCCAAAATGACACTACGAACCTGTTCCAATTTCCGGAATTCCATTCCGACCTCGATATCCTATTTTCCACAGCCAACATAAAATCGCCAAAAACTAACTTTCGTCAATTCAAGCTTAATTCTACACCAGATATCAAAGCAACTTTCCAAACACACACCTAAGTCCAAAATCACCTAACGAAACTATCCGAGCCATAAAATCCGTATTCCGAGGTCGTTTACCAATAAGTCAACTACCAGTTGACTTTTCCAACTATAAGGCTAATTTAGGAGACTTAAATGTCTCAGTTCTCACCAAGACCACTCTGAACCCGAACCGACCGAACCAACACATCATAATTAGGTTAATTAACACATGACAATGCTGAAACAGGGGAAAAGGGGCTAATCTCATGGAACGTCTGACGGGGTCGTTACATTCTCCCCCACTTAAACATACATTCGTCCTCAAACGTGCCCATAGTTGTTCCAAACACCACCAAAATTGCCGTGTAACCTACCATGCACATATTCGGAGGTGATCCCATGTCACCCTACCCCATATAGGTCCAATAGCACAACACAATTGAAATTTTGAAATCCAATCCTGACCCATAAACCTTAGAACCAAATTTCCACGACCATAAGTTGAAATAGTCTGAACACTCTGTATCAAGCCATATCCGTAACCCAAGATGTAATAACATAATATACCACATGAATCAACACTCATAGCGATGACTCCTAATCACAATAGTTGTTCATAACAACCCAATACCAGTAAATAACCTCTTATCAAACAAAGCCTCGCTTTAACACTTTCATATGGTGCCGATGATAAAAGAAACACGTAGAAACCACCAACCATTCGTCCGATTAGCATAATGCCTACCAGATCCATAACTTGTGTGGCTCGTGCACTCCATAACAACATCCCAAGAGCTCAATTCATAAAATAAAGAAGACTCACACGAGAGGACTATCCTACCACTAACACTTACCATTACCACATCATGCTAAAAGCCTGGTACACATCGTGAAACCATATCACGCGAATCCGACACCATGGATCATACCTCTACTTAACTCCGCTACAAAGCGTGATCCCATTCAACCGCTGGACCACATGAAATACTCCAAGCCACCTTGCTCAAAATCAATAACCATGCGAAATTCGACATCAAGTGCTCAAAGTGCATTGCCATAACCACGGGGAAATCGGACGATACCATGCCACCCGAACCAGACAGAACATAACCAACACGTCTCGCTCCTGCAACACCCAATTACTTACCTTATCCAAATCTCGCTATAAAGCCCGGATAGAACCGCACCCTATGCACATACAACCAATGATCAAAACTTCTCGAAACACTGAAAGGTAACTCATAGATCACTCCAAAACACGAATAAGCTCAATGACAATCGAATGGTACATCCCTCAACAATAGCAATTCGGAGTTAACACTTCCGCCTCGGTGCAAAACACACACCCATACTGGCCTACCAATAACTCTAAGTCAATTCTTGTCACCCACAATAGGTAGATAACTCTCCGAAAGTTTATAATGACTGAATCATGGCATATACTAACACCTGACTAGCTTTGCTTGCATCCTCGTAGTTCACAACTACAAAAATAATATGCTTATGAAAACTCCAGTCTCGAAGTACCTGAAGCGCACAATTTACTATATTTGATCTCCACTTCACCACTCGAATATATAACACATCGTCGATACTCAATCATTCCACGAGGGATACCCCTAAAATTTCTTTTGTGACACCAAACAACCTTGAATATCGGCATTCGATCCAACAAAAGAGCACTGTAACACCAATGAGGCACCCTTACTCAAACACATTTCCTTAAACACATTGTCCTTTATGAATGTATACTCTTATCCAGTCAACCAATAGTGGTATCCTTTACCTAATCATCTGAAACTGCCTGTTCTGACCTTCCTTCCAGAACTGAACCGTGACCTCACATATGCCACTCTCCACTATACACAAAATACCGCATACGCCATGCAATCATATGATAAATATGATAACTTCATGCTCCCTTCCTAGCCACAAACAACTACGTACCCAACTAGCCAAGAACTTTCCATTGATCCCATTTAGAAGAAAAATTACTATACATCACATGGCCTCACGCCAGTAGAAATATAAATAACCGTGGTAGAAACCATCAAGAACTCTCCGAATCCCATTTGTACAACACCAAACTGCCAGGACCGAATCCTTCTAACTCAACCAAGCTACGCATGCCACCAAATTCCAAGAAAATTGCTAAGAAACATCTGTAACACTCATTTCCTTGTAAACACCTAAAGAACTAATCATACCCCTCATCATGCCGATCCGACCTACTACCAAGCTGTCCTATTTATTCAAGTTTCTTCTAACTTATCTTCGAATTGATACTCCTTCTTTCCATAATACCGCAATTCTCAATCCAGACTCACCACATGAAACCCGAGCATAAAATACACCGTCTTAGGCTCATAAGCTGCTGAATACTCTCTCAATTATCCCCAAAGCACCACATTAGAACTACTTACCCTGAAGAGACTTCCTGTAAATTTAAAGTCATTACCTTCCCTTTCCTGATAATGATGGATAGAAGCCATGACAATGTAAATACACCACAAGCCTTGACACCTTCTACGTAAATCTCAGTTCTAGCCCAATTCACACCTTGAAGATCCTCCAACGCTACATATAACCCTGATTCCATCAGAACCATTCTCGAGAGTCCTCCATTCTATGCAAATCTTAATTACACTGATCAAGTAGACAGAACGACCTGACCCATTTGTGCACTAATATACTAGGAAAGCAATCCACTCACTTGAATCAACAAGCAAATTCATACACTTCACTTTTACAATTACCACTCAACCATTCAATGGAATCCATTTACCCATAGAGTCTATTAAAACCTGTATTGAAGAATTTCCCAATTCTCAGACTCCACCTTTGCAAGTCATAACTGATTCACCAACATACTTCGAACTGAAACCAATACAACACCTAATCGTGTAATCAACTTACCATTAGCAGACTCCCCCACTTGGCTCAAAAACAAAGATCAAGACAACAATAACTCACGATTCCCACACACTATCACTGCCACCATACTGTGGTAAGGTTCAACTAAATCCTCCATAAGCTCATATGACCCAAACTATCTAACCCTCAAATCGTATGCAAATCTTGTATTCACCATAGTAATGGCCATGCCAACTCCCACAAGCGATCTAAACTCAATTTACAACATACATCATTTACTGATAGAGAGAACTTACTACAAATGAACATAAGGGTCACACACCTTAGTAGGGGTGTTCATAAAAATCCGAAAAATCGAACCAAACCGAAATCCAAATCAAACCGACCAAAAAAACTGATACTTTTTGGTTTGGTTTGGTTTTGGTTTTGAATTTTAAAAACCGATCAAATTTGGTTTGGTTTTAGTTTTAATAAAAAAATAACCAAACCAAACCGACTATAGGAGTAGTTATTTCAAATTTATTATTACACCTATATATATGTATATTTTTATACAAAGTTTCAAAAATTTTATGGTGAATGTTAATCGTTTACACTTTTAGTATAATTCTTTACCTTTATATTCTAGTTTGATTGGTAGTTTACTTTTGTTAAGTGTAAGAATCCATTTCATGTTAAAAAATATATATTTTTAATTGAGTCCTTAAATTATTCATCACAGTTGATTCAATTATCATCAATATATTTTAGTAAATAATAGATTTCTCAAAGGGCAATTGATTTGATAATGTCACGTTGAAAATGTGGTCACCGGAATATGTGTTTGGTAGTGTATGTCTTATATTTAAGAAAAAACTGACAAAAAATCAAAAAACTAACATAAACCGAATCGAGAAAAAACTGACTTAATTGGTTTGGTTTGGTTCTAATATTTGAAAAACCGACTTACTTGGTTTGGTTTCTTTTTAGGTAAAAACCGATCCAAAGAGAACCATGAAGACCCCTACACCTCAGGACAACCCGCAGGAGATACCCCTGCATGCTTAACCTCGAAATGATATCTCCCTATACACTTTCGGAAATCATAGTTGTCACGCAATCACTATACCTTCCTACAATAGAACACAACCACTGCCTGCGCCCGAGACATCCCATTAAGCGGTATAAGAACCTGAAGTTGATGGCAGAACTAACACTGCAGCTGTGGTCAAAGAAATCTTGAGCTTCTGGAAGCTCTACCCACACTCGTATAGCCACATGTATACCTTCACTGGACACCACGTTTCCCAAGAATGCTACTGGACTAAGCCAAAAATTCACACTTGGAGGACTTCACACAAAGCTTCTCCTCCCTACATCTTCGTAATACCATCGTCAAATGCTGAGTATGCTACCCTTGGTTACAATAGTACGACAGGATTCCATCAATAAATACCATAACAAAGGAGTTATAACACAGCTGAATACACCGACAATCAAATGCATGAACGTTGCTGGGGCATTGGTCAGCCCAAAAGACATCACCAGTAACTCATAACACAACAGAAAAATCCACTTCACTCCACAACTAAACTACACGAGAGGTCCTTCAATACTCATAACTCGAAGCCATATTCTAACTCAATACATAAGTCAAATACTCAATGGTTCTTGCCACATCTCCCGCCAATTCATTTTGTCACCATCAAACAACCTGAACACATAAATCATCAGGTCACACTCACCATGTAGTCACCTAGTCACAAAGTTCCATAATTAAGGACACCAACGGACATATAAGTCCCCAAATATGTGTGCTCACACAAACGAAATCTCTGCACTCAAGTCACAGACATAATCCGACCTCAAGTCCTCCAGACTGGCCCATTATCAACATGCTAAAAAAAATTCATATCTCATCCATGGAAGTTACAAGCCGTCGATGCAAAACCGATACCAAGTTCTCACGTGCGCATTCGAATACACGAAAGGAATTCAAAGATTTACGCCTTTGGTTGAATAAATGGATTCACACGATAAGAATTCAAGAATGTGGGATTTTTCCTAAGGGTTATGCAGCCTCTCAAAGATAAGTACAGACGTCTCCGTACCGATCCGCAAGACTCGACTAAACCTACTCATGACCGTTGAGTCCTATGTAACCTAGAGCTCTGATACCAACTTGTCACGACCCCAAATCCTAACATGTCGTGATGGCGCCTATCGTGGAACTAGGCTAGCCGACCATCACTTAAATACATATTTATTTTAATAAATTTACTCAATATCATTAAATACCAGCATAATACGTATAAAATTTCTCTAAGTCTGTAAGCAAATATAATATAATCTACTGTCTAAACAAATCCCCTAGAACTGGAGTCAACTGATCACGAGCATCTAAGAATAAAAATAACACTGCTAATGTCATAAATAATATCTCGGAATAAAATACTAATACTAATACTAATGAAGGAAGGGAAATGGAGAAGCTGTGGACGCTGGACAACTACCTCGAAATCCCGAATGCTGTTGTCGAACGAACTCAGATGACTACTACTCAGAACTAGTACCTTGATCTGCACATAGGGGTGCATGGAGTAATGATGAGTACGCCAACTCGATAGTAATAAAAATAAATCACAGTATGAAGAATAAGAAACACACAACAACAAATACACCAATCCACAAAACAGTAAAATGCCAACTCTCAATAAGCATAATTAGGTTAATTAACACATGACAAGGTTGACACAGGGGAAAAGGGGCTAATCTCACGGAACGACCGACCGGGTCGTTACAGATTAATAAATAGACATATTGTTCTTGAAGTGGGTATGAATTAAAGTAGTGCCTAAATAAAGAGGGAACGTTATTAGGGATGATTTTAGTTCCCCAAGTACATACGTAAGTATACATGGACGTCAAGTACTAAAGTGACTCGAAAGTCGGATGTCGAACCCACAGAGACATAGATTAATTGTTAACTAAGCAAACTAAAATCAATTTACTGTCCAAGATAACCAAAAGTTTGGTTTTTCTATTACAACTACTATTGCGAAATTTAAACACGTAACCGAGGGAGATATAGATTCCAGGGTTGTGGTCAATTTATCAATCCTATTGAGTTCGTAATTTTACCTATTAATCCGAATTATCCATGGTTGCTAGTTGACCAAATCGTTTATATAAATAGCATGTTCCCACAGTACTCTCCGTCTATCCAAAATATATCAAACTTATATTCCTATGGTATTGAATAAATCAAAGAATATAATACGATATTCAACTAAGCAAGACTGTTAGGTATATTTCTATCCTAACTGCGAAATATTTCCTCGAGCCACGGGCTTAGAAACAAGCTATCTCTAATTCTACTCTAATCTAAACACGACTTTCCAAGCATAGCAACAGCAACAACAACATACCTCGTATAATCCCACAAATGGGGTAAGGGGAGGGTAATGTGTGCGCAGACCTTACCCCTACCTGGAGAGATAGAGAGGTTGTTTTTGATAGACCTTCGGCTCAAGATAAGGTGGAATGGAAGAAATGGAAAGAGGAAGAAAAAGAAGAAAGGGGGGGGGGGGGCGAAAGACACATGAAGGAGACAAAAGATGAAAAGGAAAAATAGGAGAAAATGTAGCATCATTTCCCAAGTATAGCATATATAGTAAATAGAACTCAACTGCTGGCCAAACAATTAAGCAATTATGCACAGAATTAGAGAAATAACCAACAATAATAACTCAACTTAACAATGATGTAATTAATAAAATTAAATATTCATGACAACCACAACCCTAGAAACGAAGTTTAGCTCCATATAGGCATGGTAGCAAAACAACAATTCATCCAAAGAAACGTAAAGATTACTAGTTTGATGGAAGAAAGATGGAATCTGATAAATTTCGGCCTCCATAGCGGTTCCGTGATCTCCCTTGGTCCAAAAGTATGTTCACTCCTTCATCCAAAACATGTCCCTTTTTGACGCCAATTTGTATGCAAACTCCCCAAATCACAAATATTCACACTAAAGTTAACGAGATCAAGGCATAATGCAATGCAAATTACATGCAAAAACATGAAATTTTATCCAAACATCAATTGGGTTATGCGCCTTAACAGGTGAAATAAGGATGAATTGATATGGTAAAATAGGGGAGAATTTATATTGATACGGTGGGATCAGGTTGCACGCTGCAACAAGTGAAATAAGGGTGTATTAATATGGTGAAATAATGGTAAATTATGATATTGATTCTGATTATTTTGTGGGATCGGGTTACGCGCTGCAACATATATTTACTTATTATATTGACATTTATATGGTGGAATAAGGGAAGATAGTGTTGTACGATGTGATCGGGTTGCGTGCCACAACAATTTATGTGTTTTAATTCTTTATTGTGTTGTGTTGGCTTTGATACTTTCATATGAAACTCTAAGGATTGGTATTTCTAGCAGTTACTGGTTTTCTTTGAGGATTGAGTTATTTTCATGAGTTAACTGTCTTATTTCTTTTCCGTATTTTCCTTTCCTGCCATTATTTTATGTCACGATCCAAAATTCCTACCATCGGGACCGTGATGGCGCCTGACATTTCACTTGCTAGGCAAGCCAACATTATAGGGTTCTTAATGCCAACTTTATCCATTTTCAATAAAAAGAATAATTAATCTAAACAAAAACTAAAATAGTTTTGCGGAATAATATAAACCCGTAATATTTGAACATTTAGGATCTGGAGTCACAACTCACAAGCTACCATTTTTCACTACAAACAAAGTCTGATTAAGGAAATACACTTTTTTAAATTAAATAAATAGTAAATGATTAAACTAGGAAGAGACCCCAGGGTCTGTGGGACACCAGCAGATCTTTCTTGGGTCTCCTGATAGCAAATCCAGCAACTAACCTCTCGACTAGCTAAGACCGGTACCAATATCTGCACAAGAAGTGCAGAGTGTAGTATGAGTACAATCGACACCGTGTACTCATACGTGTCGAGCCTAACCTTGACGAAGTAGTGATGAGACTAAGACAAGACACCTACCAAATAATATGTGCAGATAACAACGTATATACAAAAATAACGGCAAGTAAAAGCTAGACAAGTAAAGTATGGAAGGGGAAATACTGAGGGGAATACATGATAGAGAATCAGAACAGTAATGATAATTTGAAAAACCAATATACCTTGAACTGATAAGAACAAGTAAACACAGTAAAGGAAAATGCACGACATCACCCTTCATACTTTTACTCTCGACCTCACCATATAAATCAATAGACACGACATAACCCTTCGTGCTTTTACTCTCATCCTAACCATATAAATAAATAGAAATGACACGAAATCACCTGTCGTGCATTAACAGTCTCCCTTTCCATAAAGCAATGAACAAATAACAACAGGGATATAGAAATAACAAGAACAAACCTTACTTCAATATTTGGTCTCACAATACCAACCTCAATTTTGAAATCAATACTCAATTATCACCAAAGATCTGTAAACATGGTAAGGACAACCAATTTAACAATACTAGTCTAATATGGACACCATGATCATAGAAGCGATAATTACAAGAAACCAAGTCCCACCAGCATGCTTTAACCCGGCGCATAATTACTCGTCACTTCACATATAAGTTGTACCCACCATCTAAACATGTAGCAAATAGACATACAAGTCATATCCCCTCAAGTCAAAGTTAACCATGACATTTACCTAACTCTAACGACCAAACTCAAAGCTCAACCAAGGCTTTTCCTTTCACACAAGCATTTGAACAATAAAATATAGCAAATAACCAATCAAACGATTCAATTTAAGCCTTAGAAATTACCCACGATTGTAAAGAATTCAATTTAGGTCATTATTGAAAAAGTCAACAAAAGTCAATACCCAGGTCGGCTTGGTCCTAACCCGAAATTAGGACCAAAATTCGATTACCCATTCACCCCCGAGTCCGGTTATATAATTTATTTCGGAATTCAACCTCAATTTGAGGTCTAAATCCCCAATTTACCAAATCTCTAATTTCTATCCAAAAACCCCACTTACACCATGAAAACTTTAGATTTTAGGTTGAAATCTTAGGAAAAACAGTGAAAGATTGAAATAAATAAGTTTAGAATCACATACCAATGGTTTGGGGAAGAAAAGTTCTTTGAAGAATCGCCTCTAGTGTTTCTAGGTTTGAAAATTTGAAGAATTAATAAAAAATCCCGTCCAAGTCATATTTTGTTCATCTGTAGATGTCGTATTTGCAACCTGGGCTTTGCAAATGCGAGAAAAGCTTCGCAAATGCGAAACTCCCACATTTATGCTGCCTTCGCAAATGTGAACAAAATGTTGGCAAATGCGGACTCTGAGGATTGCAAATGCAACCTAACTCTTCGTAAATGTAAAGGTCCACCCCCAGCCCACTGCTCGCGAATGCGATGGTCTCTTCGCAAATGTGAGGCTCGCAGTTGCGAGCCAGATCTCGCAAATGCGAAATCTGCAGATATGATGCACCAACTATGATTTTCAAAGTTCAATTTACTCTGTAGCCTATCCGGAACTCACCCGAGCCCTCGGGGCTCTAAAACAACTATGCACACAAGTCTAAAAACATCATACAAACTTGCTCGCACGATCAAATCTCTAAAATAACACCTAGAACTATGAATTGAACACCAAATCAAATGAAATTTTCAAGAAAACTTTGAAACTTCTATTTTTACAACCGAACGTCTGAATCACGTCAAACCAACTCTATTTTATTTTATCAAATTTCTCAGTCAAGTCATAAATATGGTATTGGACCTATACCAGGTTCACCAAAATACGGACCCATCATCCACAAAGTCAAACGTTGGTCAATCATTTTAAATTCATTAAGCCTTTAACTTTCAAATTTTGTAAAAGTCCGATATCCAGGCTAGGGACTTCCGAATTCAATTCCGTATATACGCCCAAGTCTCAAATCATGGTAAGGGCCCATCAGGACTGTTAAACTACTAATTGGGGCCCGTTTACTCAAAATGTTGACCGAAGTCAACTCAAATGAAGATTTTAGGAAAAAATTCTTATTTTTCTCAATTTTTAACTTAACAGCTTTCCGAAAGCACACCCAGATTGTGCACGCAAATTGATGAAGGATAAAATGATGTGTTTAAAGCTTAAAAACACAGAATTGGGTTCTAACACATAAGATGACCTTTCGGGTCATCACATTCTCCACATCTAAACCAACTGTTCGTCCTCGAATGACATAGAAAAGTATCTGAACTGGTGAAAAGGTGGGGATATCTACTCTGCATGTCCAACTTGGACTCCCAAGTAGTTGCCTCGACGGGCTGACCTCTCCACTGTACTCGAGCTGAGGGATAACTATTTGACCTCAACTGACGAACCTGTCGGGCTAGAATAGCCACTGGCTCCTCCTTATAAGTCAAATCCTTGTCTAAATGGACATAGCTGAAATCCAATATGTGGGACGGATCACCGTGATACTTCTGAAGCATGGACACGTGGAACACCCGATGAACTATTGATAGCCCCGGTGGAGATGCAAGCCTGTAAGCCACCTCTCCCACTCTCTCCGGAATCTCAAAAGGTCCGATATACCTAGGGGTCAACTTTCCCTTGTTTCCGAACCTCATTACACCCTTCATGGGTGATACCCGCAACAACACTCTCTCTTCGACCGTGAATGCAATATCATGAATCCTACAATCAGCATAACTCTTCTGCATGGACTAAGCTATGCGAAGTCGATCCTGAATAATCTGGACCTTATCCAAGGCATCCTGTACTATATTTGTACCCAACAGTCGAGCCTCCCTCGGCTCGAACCACCCAACTAGTGACCGGCACCGCCTACCGCATAATGCCTAGTAAGGAGCCATCTAAATGCTCGATTGCTAGGTGTTGTTGTAGGAAACATCTGCAAGGGGAAAGAAATGATCCTACGATTCTTCGAACTTTATAACACATGTGCAGAGCATATCTTCCAATATCTGAATTGTGCGCTCGGACTGTCCGTTCGTCTGAGGATGAAACGATGTGCTCAACTCAACCCGCATGCCCAACTCATGATGTATTGCCCTCTAAAAGTGCAAGGTGAACTCTTTACCTCGGTCAGAAATGATAGACACAAACACACCGTGAAGACGGATGATCTCGCGTATGTAGATCTCAGCTAACCGCTCTGAAGAATAGGCAACTACCACAAGAATGAAATGTGCTGACTTAGTCAGCCTGTCCACAATGACCCACATGACATTGAACTTCCTGTGAGTCCGTGGGAGTCTAACAACAAATCCATAGTGATACCTTCCCACTTCCACTTAGGAATATCTATTTTCTAAAGCAAACCACCAAGTCTCTGATACTCATACTTTACTTGCTGACAATTTAGACACTGATCTACATAAGCAACTATATCCTTCTTTATCCTCATCAACCAAAGTCCTGATATATCTTAGCGGTGCCCGAATGAATAGAATACCGGTAACTATGGGCCTCCCCATGAATCAACTCATAAAGTCCATCCATATTAGGCACACAAACACGACCATGCATCCTCAATACTCCGTCATTTCCAACAGTACCCTACTTGGCACCATCATGCCGCACTATGTTCCTAAGGACCAACAAATGAGGGTCGTCATACTGCTGATCTCTGATGCGCTCAAACAAAGAAGACCGAGCGACTGTACAAGCAAGAACACGATTGAGCTCTGAAATATCCAACCTCACAAACTAGTTGTCTAAAGTCTGAACATCTGATGTAAGCGACCTCGCAATGACTGGAATGAATGCAAGGCTTCCCATACTCGCTGCCTTCTATTCAAGGCGCTGGTCACCACATTGGCCTTCCCGGGATGATACAAGATGGTGATATCATAGTCTTTCAATAGCTCGAACCACCTCCTCTGCCTCAAATTGAGATCCTTTTGCTTGAATAAATACTGAAGGCTCCTATGATCTGTGAAAATCTTGCACGACACACTGTAAGATAGTGCCTACAAATATTCAGCGCATGAACAATGGCTACCAACTCTAAGTCATGGACAATATAATTCTTCTCATGAACCTTCAACTGTCGCGACACATATGCAATCACACTGCCCTCCTACCTCAATACCGCACCAAGACTAACATGGGACGCATCGCAACATATCGTATAAGATCCTGAACCTGTGGGAAACACCAACACCAGCAGTGTGGTCAAAGCAGTCTTGAGCTTTTGAAAGCTTGCCTCACACTCGTCTGACCATCTGAATGGGGCACCCTTCTGGGTCAACGGGGTTGCCATAGATGAATACCCCTCCACAAATCGATGGTAATAGCCCGCCAAACCCAAGAAACTCCTGATGTTCGTAGCTGAAGTGGGTCTAGGACAGTTCTGAATTGTCTCAATCTTCTTAGGATCTGCTTGATTGCCCACTGCTAATACAACGTGCCCTAAGAAAGTGAATGAATCCAACCAAAACTCGCACTTCCAAAATTTAGCATATAATTGGTTGTCTCTTAGAGTCTAAAGTACTATCTTAAGATGCCGCTCGTGCGCTTCTCTCGACTGCGGGAGTAGATGAAGATATCGTCGATAAACATAATCATAAAGTAGTCCAAATAAGGCTTGAATACTCGGTTCATCAAATCCATAAATGTTGTTGGGGCATTTATCAACCCAAAGGACATCATTAGAAACTCATAATGCCCATACCGAGTCCAAAAAGTTGTCTTAGGTAAATCAGATGCCCTAATCCTCAACTGATTGTAGCGAGATTTCAAATCAATCTTCGAAAACACCTTGAGACCTTGAAGCTGATCAAATAAGCCATCAATCCTCAGCAATGGATACTTGTTCTTGATGGTGACTTTGTTCAGATGCCGATAATCTATGCACATTCTCATCGATCCATCCTTCTTCTTCACGAACAACATAGTGCACCCCTATGAGAGACACTAGGTATAATGAAGCCCTTATTAAGAAAATCTTTCAATTGTTCCTTTAATTCTTTCAACTTTGGCGGGGCCATATGGTATGGAAGAATGGAAATGGGCTGAGTGCCCAGAGCTAAATCAATACCGAAATCAATATCCCTATCGGGTGACATCCCCGGCAGGTCTGCAGGAAACACCTTTGGAGACTCACGAATAATTGGTACTGAATCCATGGAAGGAACCTCCGCACTAGATCCACGAACATAAGCCAAATATGCTAGACACCCCTTCTCAACCATACGCCGAGCCTTCATTTAAGAGATAACCCTGCTGGTAGAATAGTTAGGAGTCCCCCCTCCACTCTAATCGATGAAACCCTAGCAAGGCTAAGGTCACCATCTTGGCGTGATAGTCCAATTTAGCATGATAAGGTGACAACCAATCCATACCCAATATAACATCAAAATCAACTATATAGATAAGTAGAAGATCTATAGTAGTCTCAAGATTCACAATGGTGACCACACAAGAACAATAAACATGATCTACAATAATAGAATCCCCCACATGTGTGGACACATACACAGGAGCACTCAAAGAATCATGAGGCACAACTAAATATGAAGCGAAATAGGAAGACACATAGGAGTAAGTCGAACCCAGATCAAATAGAACTGAAGCATCTCTACTGAAAACTGAAACAGTACCCGTGATAATGGCGTTATATGACTTAGCCTCAGGCTTAGCTGGAAAAGCACAACATCGGGCTGGGCTGCACCACTCTGAACTATATCTCTAGGATGGCCCCTGGCTGACTGGCCTCCACATCTAGCGGCCTGATCTCCACCTCTAATGAACAGACCACCATCTCTAGATGCCTGATCCCTATCTTTAGCTGGCTGAGTGGGCGGTGCAACACCTATTGCCGAGACCATGTCACGAGAACCCTGATGCTGTGAACTACTCGATGCAGGAGGGAAAAACCTAGCAATGTGCCTCAGATCACCACAAGTATAACAAGACCTCGGCTGCTGTGACTACTGGCTGTGTAATTGACCCTGTCCACCTAAGTACCCACCCTGAAAACTATGGAGTGGAGGTGCACTAATAGGAGCTGGTGGTGTACTGTAGGCTAGCTAATCAGAATAAGGCATATGAGGGCCACAACCACCTGGAGCACCGTGGGATGCCTGAAGTGCTGAATGAAACGGCTTAGGAGGATGGAATCTACCAAAAGTACCCCTTCCTCCAGATGAGGCACTGCTAAACCCAAAAAAATGACTAGGTTTCTTGTTAGACCCCTGACCTTCCTGAGTAAGAACCACCTCAACTCGCCTGGCGATATTGGCAGCCTCCTGAATAGAAATCTCACTCCTACTTTGCTTAGACATCTGCAATCTGATAGGCTGAGAAAGTCCCTCAATAAACCTCCTCACCCTCTCTCTCTTGGTAGGAAGTAGAAGTAGACCATGATATGCCATATCCACAAAACGAGTCTCACACTGAGTAACAGTCATACTGCCTTGCTAGAGATGCTCGAACTGACAGCGATGATCCTTTATCAATGTGATAGGAAGAAGATTCTCTAGGAAGAGCTGAGAGAACTAGTCCCAAGTAAGAGCAGGTGACCCGGCTTGCCTGGTCAACAAATAATCTCTCACCATTTCTTGGCGGAACCAGTTATCTAAAATGCAGCAAAATCGAGCCCATTGGTCTCCACTATACCCATGTTCCTTAGCACCTCATAATAGTTGTCAAGTTACTCTTGGGGGTCCTCTAAATATGCACCACTGAAGTGAACTGGGAAGAGATTGGTGAACTTGTATAGTCTCCATAAAGCCTCAGAAGACATAGTTGGCCCCTCACCGGCCAGTGCCGTAACAACCTGTTGAACTACTACGACTGGCTGAGCTGCTAGAGTATGATATTAGGGAGCCATCTACTCCGGAGTGTGATTAGCAGGAGTCTATGATCCTCCTCCAGTCTGAGATACGGCTGGTGCCATGGGAAATGCGCCAGTCTAGGCCACACTCTCCATAAGGCCCACCAAACGGACCAAAGCGTCCCGAAGCACTAGGGTGGCAATGAACCCCTCCGAAACCAGAGTTGGACCGATAGGAACAACCTAGGATGAAACCTCATCGTCAAACTCTACTTGAGGCTCCATTATTGGGTCTGGTGCTCGGGCTCTGGGCTGAGACCTACCCTGCCTCGGCCTCTGGCACGACCTCGGCCTCGACCTCTGCCCCTCGTAGGAGCTGTCACTAGAGGCTCTGACTATTGCTCAGCTGAAGATATGGTACGTTTTCTCTCTATCTATGAGAGAATAAGAGTAGAAGAGTTCAATTAGAATTGAGAGAAAAAATAGCACGAAAGAGAAGAATAAAAGTGAAATTTGTTCCTAAACTTCATAATCTATGGGAGATAAGTACAGACGTCTCTGTACTGATCTCCCAGAATATACTAAGCTTGTTTGTGAATTGTGAGACCCAGGCAACCTAGTGCTCTGATACCAACTTGTCACGACTCGGAATTCCCACCGTCGGGACCGTGATGGCGTCTAACATTTCACTTGCTAGGCAAGCCAACATTAGAGGGTTATTAATGCTAACTTTATCCATTTTCAATAACAAGAAATACCAAGCTAAATAGAAACTAAAATATCTTTGCGGAATAACATAAAATCCAGATTTGTTCTCAACTCGTCATTGTTTGTTTCTTCCGTTGTTGTTGCGAATCTCGTGCTTGGTTTGTCGATTTACACCAGTATTAAAGCTTTTGAACCGTAAACAAGTGCGAATGGAGTTTCTCCTGTGGCTGTTTTTGCAGTAGTTCTGTAAGCCCATAATACTGTTGGTAGCTCGTCAGGCCAGTTTACATTGGCTTTTTCCAACCGTTTCTTTAAGTTGTTGACAATGACTTTGTCTGTTGACTCGGCTTTCCCATTAGCCACGAGGTGATATGGTGATGAAGTGATTCATTTGATTTGCCAGCTTTCGAAGAATTCTATGATTTGTGAGCCTATGAATTGTGGGCCATTGTCACATACGATCTCCTTTTGTATTCCAAAGCGGCATATTATGTGTCATCATATGAAGTTTTCACTTATTTTTCTCGCACCTATTTGAAATTGTCCGCCTCCACCCATTTTTTGAAATAATCTGTTAATACGAGTAAGAACCGTACCTTTCCTTTAGCTGGGGGAAGAGGTCCCACAATATCCATGCCCCATTTCATGAATGGCCATGGTGACATCACTGGGTGGAGTAACTCTGCTGGTCGATGTATATTGTTAGCATATCGTTAACATTTGTCGCATTTAGCTATGAAATTCTCAGTGTCTTCTTCCATTTTAGGCCAATAGTACCCTGCTCTGATTAGGGTTTTGACTAAGGATCTTGCTCCTGCGTGGTTTTCGCAGTGTTTGTCGTGTACTTCCTTCATCATGTACTACGTTTGGTTGGGTCCAAGGCACTTTGAAGGGGACCTCCAAACATTTTGCGGTATAAAGTATCATGAACTAGGCAATATCGTGCAGCTTTCTGGCAAAGTGCTTGAGCTGCTTTTTTATCTTCTGGTACGGTACCATCCTGCAAAAAGTTTACAATTTCATTTCTTTAATCCCAGATTAAATTGTTAAATGTTACCTCATTTTTTTCCTGCTCGATTGCTGAATGAAATAAGTGTATCACAATTGCATTATCTTTATTTCTTATGTTGGTAACTGCTGCGAGGTTAGCCAGTGCATCCGCTTCTGCATTTTCCTCCCTGGGTATTTGCATAACCTTCCATGACTGGAATTTTCTTTCTAGGTCTCGTGCCTTTTCCAGATATTGCTGCATCCGAGCCTCTCTAGTGGTATAAGTCCCCTGCATCTGGTTTACCACTAGTTGATAGTCATTTTTTATCACGATCTGCTCAATTGAGAGTTTTCGTGCTAGTTCAAGTCCTTCAATGACAGCTTCGTACTCTGCTTCATTGTTAGTTGTGGGATAACATTTAATGGCTTGTCATATCTTTTCACCCGTAGGTGATATTAAAACAATTCCCAAGTCCTCTCCTTTTACATTAGCAAAGCTGTCAGTAAATAGGGTCCATATTCCTGGATTAGCCCCATTGAAGATTTGTAATTCTTTTTCCACTTCAGGGATTATGCTAGTATTAAAATCAATGATGAAATCAGCTAAAATTTGAGACTTTATTGCAGTCCTAGGCTGATATATTATGTCATGATCGCATAATTCCATTGCCCACTTAGCTAATCTCCCTGATAACTCTTGTTTATGCAAAATATTTCTCAGTGGATTTGAGGTTACAACAGTAATTGGGTGACACTGAGAGTACGGTCTTAACTTTCTAGTTGCCATGATTAGAGCTAAGGCTAATTTTTCTAGATGAGGATATCTAGTTTCGACATCTAATAAAGACTTTCTTACATAATAAATTGGAGATTATTTACCTTTGTCTTCTCTTACCAATACTACACTTACGATAATTTCTGCAACGACAAGATAGCATACATCCTTCCCCCTCCTTTGGGTTAGACAGTAACGGGGGTTTCGGAAGATAGGCCTTCAGATCTTTGAGAGTCTGTTGGCATTCTTCAGTCCATTCGAACTGATTCTGCTTTTTTAGAACTGAAAAGAATTTAAAACTTTTCTCCGAAGACCTAGAGATGAATCTTCCTAAGACTGTTATTCTTCATGTCAGTCTTTGAACTTATTTTTTGCTAGTAAGTATATCAGGTATTTCATCAATAACTTTAATTTGAGCAGAATTTACTTCTATACCTCTATTTGATACAAGGAAACCCAAAAACTTACCTGATTCAACGTCCAAGGCGCATTTTTCTGGATTTAATTTCATGTTATACCTTCGCAGGATTTCAAAGGTGATTGAAAGATGCTGGAAATGATCTTCTGCTTGTTTGATTTTACCAGGATGTCATTAATGTATACTTCCATTATTTTCCCCAGATGTTCCTGGAACATCTTGGTCACTAGCCTTTGATACGCGGCTCCAACATTTTTCAGGACAAAAGGCATGACTTTGTAACAATAAGTCTCCCTCTTCATCGATCACTTGGTTCCTCAATGGTCCTTGCTTTCTTTTCTTTTTCTTGACAGCCACGGAGTATGGATCTTCATTTAGTTTATGAGTCGTCACTTCTGGAGGTATACCTGTCATATCTGAATGGGACCAAGCAAAACAATCAGCATTAGCTTTTAAATATTCAATTAACCTACCTCTTCTCACGGGGCTTAGCCTCGTGCCTATATGAACTTTTTTCTCAGGATCCTGTTCGAACAATGGGATAGCTTCGAGCTCCTCAGTAGTTGTTTTGATATGCTCGTCTTTTTCTGGCTCCTGAATGACATCAGGTCTGGAATCCATGTCTGTATGTTTCGATGTTGCCTCTATGGTAATTTGATTCACCTTCTCGTGGCTATTTTCTTCCGTACCTGTTTGGGTGATTTCCACGTCTTTTGATTCTTCCGCTACCTCTTTTTTGTTAGGGTGTACTACTGAATTTATATTCTTTGAGGTATGTTGATCGCCTCGAATCTGTTGAATTCCCCATTTGGAAGGAACTTTAATTACCTGATGTAAAGTAGATGGTATTTCTTCCATATCATGGATCCATGGTCTCTCCATGATCACGTTGTAAGCCATATCAGTATCAATGACTTGGAATTTCGTATATTTGATTACTCCTTCCGCATAGGTACTAAGCTCAATTTTTTCTTTTGTTATGACCGTAGAATTGTCAAACCCAGATAAGGCTCGTGCTTTTGGTATTACTCGATCCTCCATTAGCATTTCTTCCACAACTCTCAACAAAATGATATTGACTGAGCTACCTTGATCAATCAACACTCTTTTTACGTTAGTGTCATGTATAAGTAGGGATATTACCAGTGCTTCGTTATGTGGAAGCATTAACCCATTGACATCTACGTCGTTGAATGATATATTGTCTTCTTCCATGGCTTCACGAATTCGTTTCCCGTGTGTAATTGTGAATTTTGTTGTTCTTTTGGAAAATACTCCATTCATCTCTTCTCCTCCATGTATCACATTCAGTGTTCTCTTCGGAGATGGTGGCTTTGGGGGCTCTTGCCTGTTCTTCATATATGTCTGTTTACCTTTTTCACTAAACAGTTCTGTCAGATAGCCATGTCTTAACAATTGTTCTACCTCACCTTGCAATAATGTGCAATCTTATGTTCTGTGTCCATGATCGTTATGGAATTCGCACCAGAAGTCTGGATTCCATTTGTTTGGATTCGATCTCATTTCTTTGGGCCATCAAACTTTATTGCCCATGTTTCTTAGTACTGTAATTAACTCAGAAGTACTTACATTGAAGTTGTAGTCTCCAATTCTTGCATTACCTCTATTTCGTTCATCCCTATCCTTTCTGGATCTTGATGAGGATGAGCTCGTATCTCTATTTGATGGTCTATATCATGACCGTTTGTTTTCAAACTGGGAACGAGTTTCCGTCCCGAAGGTCCCATATATGAATCGTACCTGTTCTACTTTCTGGTTCAGAGCGTCTAGAACTGGTTCGATCTTCAGCTTTTGATTGAGCAATGGTGTCTTCTTCTATTCGTAACTTGGTGTTGTAATTGTTATAGACATCATTCCATGTCGTTGCTGGGAATTCTCTCAAGCTTTCCTTGAGTCTCCTCGTGGCTTCTAAGCTTTTGTCATTTAAATTGCTTGCAAACGCCATTGCTGCCCAATTGTCAGGTACCCTTGGTAGCAACATTCTTTCTCGTTGAAACCTATCTACAAACTCACAGAGCAACTTTGCGTCTCCTTGATTTATTTTAAATATGTCTTCCATTCTTTTTTCGACTTTTTGTGCACCGGAATGTGCTTTTATAAAAGAATCTGCAAGCTCAGCAAAAGAGCCAATAGAATTTTTGGGTAGAAAATAATACCATGTTAGCGCTCCTTTGGTGAGTGTTTCTCCGAATTTCTGGACCACTACTAATTCAATTTCTTGTTTAGTCAGATCATTGCCTTTTACTCATGTAGTAAAAGCATTATCACGTGAATCGGTCGTCCCGTCATACTTGGGAATATCATGCATTTTGAATTTCTTGGGAATAGGCAAGGTTGCTACACTTGGATTCCAAGGTTATTTAGAATATCTATCAACGTCAATGCCTTTGATGACAGGTGGCACTCCAAGAATTTTCCCGACTCGGTCATTTTGTTGCTTAACCTGTTTCTGCAAGGTTAGTAATACAGATTGTAATTCCGGATTATTGGACATACCTGGTCTTGCTTCGAGGGACTCATTTAGAGTGCCTCTACTTCCTGAGTTTGCTAATATGGATTGTGGATTTTCCACAGCTGCGGTGTTGTTAGGAGGAGGTGTAGGGGGTGCAGCTGGTAGTCCCCTCATGAAAGCTTGTAAGGCTTGAGTCAAATATTCACCAACCATTTGTCTTATAGGGTCTTGGTCTCCTATTTGTTCATTTCCATTGTGATTATTATTTTGAGTCATAGATCTCTTTGGGGATTGTTCTCTTGAGCCTCGTGGAGATCCTGAAGGTGATGGAACTGGAGTTCCAATTCTCTGTTGGTTGTTATAATTGGCGTTCAACATAATTCACAAAATGTTGTTTGAGAAAAAACAGAGATTATCAGATTCCCGGTAACGGAACCAATTTGTTTAACCAAAGAATTAAGTTCCTTGTCAAAGTTATTTTAAGAAGAATTCGGGGTTCTGATAATAAAGAGAATATGCAAATAATTGTAAATAGATTCGTCAATTGAAAGTAGTAAAGATGCGTAAAAGTAAGTATATTTAAATAGTGGTTCGAACGTGTCCTTACAAGTTATATTTTACTCCCTTTTATAGGGAATTTCTTAATATAACGTCTACTCTTTTCAGTGATTAAGCATTAATGACTAATAATGGCATTAATGTAACGTTACAATGATTAATCGTAATTGTTGCATGAAGATTATGTAACGTTTGCCTCATTGATTGAAGATCTTTGAATATGCACTTTATTCTGCCTCGATTTATTTTGACCGTGTCTCTTCATCTCCTCAATTAGATTGTATATTGTTCCGTTCCTCTTTGTAAAGTCTCGTCCAGTTGTTATGTTCTCATTGCTCCACATGGATTGCTGAGTCATCATAATTGGTACACGTGTGAAGCTTATTTTTACCAATACAACAACATCACCCTTCATGCTTTTACTCTTATCCTCACCATATAAATTGATAGAACGACACGACATTACCTTTCATGCATTAACACTCTCCCTTACCATAAAGCAATGAACAAATAACAACAAGGAGATAGAAATAACAAGAACAAGCGTTACTTCAATATTTGGTCCCACAATAACAACCTCAACTTTGAAATCAATACTCTGTTACTATCAAAGATCCGTGAACATGGTAAGGATGATCAATTTAACAATACTAGTCTAACATGGATAGCGTGATCAAAGAAGGCAATAATTACAAGAAACCAAGTCCCACCAACATGCGTTAACCTGACAAAACGCATAAGTATTCTTCACTTCACATATATGTTGCATCCAACATCTAAACATGCAGCAAATAGACAAACAAGTCTTATTCCCTCGAGTTAAGGTTAACCATGACACTTAGCTCGCTTCAACAACAAAATTCAAATCTCAACCATGCTTTTCCTTTCACACAAGCCTCTGAACAAAAAGAATCTAGCAAATTACAAACCAAATGGTTCAATTAAGCCTTAAAAACTACCCACGATTATAAAGAATTCAATTTAGGTCATTATTGAAAAAGTCAACAAATGTCAACACTCGGGCCCGCTTGGTCCAAAATTGAAATTCAGACCAAAACCCTATTACCCCTTCACCCCGAGCCCAGTTATGTAATTTGTTTTGGAATCCGACCTTAATTTGGGGTCTAGATCCCCAATTTACTAAATCCATAATTTCTACCCAAAAACCCCCAATTCCACCATAACAACTTTAGATTTTAGGTTGAAATCATAACAAAAGTAGTGAAAGATTGAAAGAAACTAGTTTAGAATCACATACCAAAGATTTGAGGAAGAAAATTTCTTTTCTAAATCGCCTCTAGTGTTTCTAGGTTTGAAAATTTGAAGAATGAATCAAAAATCCCGTCTAAGTCATATTTTGTTCAGCTGCAGATATCGCATTTGCGGCCTGGGCTTCATAAATGCGAAACTCCCACATTTCAACTACCTTCGCAAATACGAATAAAAGGTTAGAAAATTCAAACTCTGAGGATCGCAAATGCGACCCAACTCTTCGCAAATGTGAAGGTCCATCCCCAGCCCACTGCTCGCAAATGCGACGATCTCTTCGCAAATGCAAGACTCTGTTTTCATAACCGGACATACGAATCATGTCAAACAAACTCTGTTTTTCATAAAATTTCACAGACAAGTCATAAATATGGTATTAGACCAATACTGGGTTCTGGAACCAAAATACGAACCCGTTATCCAAAAAGTCAAACTCTGGTCAAACATTTCAAATATATTAAGCCTTTATCTTCCAAATTTCAATATCTCAGACTAGGGACTTCTGAGTTCGATTCCGGGCATATGCCCAAGTCCCAAATCATGGTATGGACCCACCGTGACTGTCAAAACACGAAACAAGGTCCGTTTACTCAAAATGTTGACCGAAGTCAACTCAAATGAAGTTTTTACGCAAAAATACTTATTTTTCTCAGTTTTTAACATAACAGCTTTCCAGAAACACGCTCGGACTGTGCACACAAATCAAGGAAGGATAAATGAGGTTTTTAAAGCTTAAAAATGCAGAATTGGGTTCTAACACATAAGATGACCTTTCGAGTCATCACATTCTGTAATGCCTACATGTTTTTGTGCGTGACCTACCTTAGCCTAGTCACTACTTCGTCAAGGTAAGGTTCAACACTTACAGAGTACATGGGGTTGGTTGTAATCATACTACACTTTGCACTTCTTGTGCAAATTTTGGAGTCGATCCCGCCGGCGGTCAGTAGATTGTTAGGGTTGACTATCAATGTGGAGACTTGAGGTACAGCTGCTTGGCGTTCACATCCCTGAAGTCCCCTCCTACTTTATCTTCGTTGTGCATTTTTCTTTTAGACAACTTTACTTTTATTCAGACCTCTATCTGTAGTATTCTAGCAGCTCGTGCACTTGTGACACCAGATCCGGGACTGTATTAGATATTTCAATTGTAATGGTTTTCCGCACTTTACTTCAAAATTTATTTTAGTTATTTCGATTTTATTATTATTATTATTATTATTATTTAATTTGAACTGTTAAAAATGGATACTATTCTAGCGTTGGCTTGCCCAACAAGTGAAATGTTAGGCACCATTACGGTCTCGAGGGTGGGATTTTTGGGTCGTGATAATTTAAATAAGGAAATATTGATTTAGTTAATTTTAAAAGTCCTAAATATTAGAAATATGAAATGTCACTTCGTCTAATGTGAAAACTATTTTATAAGGGTTAAAAAGGCGAACAATATTTCGTTAAGGGCCTTCATGCTTTAATTATAGTATGGATAGATAATAACACATAAAACAATATTTGTTTATAATTAAAAGAAACCAATGATCATGTTTATAATGCAATTAACATGGATGCTTATAATGCGCTTTCTTTTTGTTTTATTACGACGACTCAGAATTCCTACCTTAGGGACCGTTATGGCGCCTATCATTACACTTACTAGAAAATCCAACATTAGAGAATTATTAAACCAATCCTTATTCAATTCAGTAAATAACATCAAATAAGATAAAACGAAATAAAGCGAGTGCGGATAATATAAATACTTAATATTTACTGCAACCCGGATCTGGAGTCACAATTCACGAATTTCTAGAATTTTACTACAAGTAAAGTCTAAAATAAATACAACTGTTTGAACGAAATAAATAGTCAAAAATATGGAAAGATAGATGGGGACTTCAAGGTTTGTGAAAGCTAACAGATCTACCTTGAGTCTCCAAAGAACGAGTCTGAGATGCTACGCCTCTCGATCAGCTGGGACCAATGCCAATGTCTGCACAAGAAGTGCAGAGTGTGGTTTGAGTACAACCGACCCCATGTACTCTGTAAGTGCCTAGCCTAACCTCGACGAAGTAGTGACGAGGCTAAGGCGGGTCGCTCACACTACAAACTGTACGCAATATATATATATATATATATATATATAT